>JAWPHD010005003.1:0-173206 GCA_037043455.1 Cyrtodaria siliqua
TAGGTGGACAAAAGCCCCCCCCCCCCCCCCCCTGAACTTTTTACAAGGTGGACATAAGTCCCCCTGATATTTTTGCAAGGGTGGACAAAAGACCCCACCCACCACGCGGACAAAAGCCCCCCTACTCATTTTTGTATAGGGACAACTATAAGTAAAACAAGCAGTATTTTCAACATTTTATTAAACATGTCCAGATAAGGAAAACAGCAAAACAATATACATATGCAGCACAATATAACATGTAATATGTATTTACAGTTACCTTAAAGGGAGTACATCAGGATTTTCATGGGGGTCTAGGTGTCTGACTAAAATTGACAAATATTATTATTTTCTATACTGAATGTCCTAAACATAATGAATGAGCCTAAAAATGAGCCCTTATTTGCAAAGAAATTCATTCTGCACAGTAATACGTGCTATCCTAGGTGACGCACCAGGGTTAATTTCAGCATTTTACGTCCGATTCCGTCATAGCTATATGCTGTTTTCAAATTTAGATAGTAACACAATGGTTCTAACACCATATTTTGATTGACATAAGTGTTTTATCATGAACTGGAACAATTTAATGATTTAAGATGTTTCATGAAAAATCCTGATGTACCCCCTTTAAAACTAATTAAATCCATACAAAAGAATAATCAAATAATTCACAGGTAATTCCCAGTTTGTAAGTAGTCAGAGCTATAAAAAAAAAAGTGTGACCAACACAAACAGATTAATTACATGCACACATTTATAGGAAGTATATGTTTGCAATCAAGTTTTAAAAGTGTGACCTTTATTTGATAATTAGAGATAATTGATTTATATTAGTCATACATCAATCAACCAAATAAAAAACTCATTATCAAATAAATATTTACATTTTCTGTTGATGTGCTTAAATGTTATAGCACATAATATATTTTCATATATATATATTCACCCAATAAGACAACATCATGCTCAATTGGTCAATTGGTCAATTAACAGTCAGTATAATGACTGTTTACATTTAGACAATAAACAGCTAATTAAAGAATTCCATAAGACAACATAATGCTCAATTGGTTATTAAAATTCCTCTTAAATTTACTCCAAAACAATGTTGTTGTTTTTTTGCTTTGAAAGAATTATGAAAATAACATTTTGCAAAAGACATATCTGAGGGGGATTTCGTACAGGGGGGGATTGTTTTACTAAGAGTTGTCCCTATACAAAAATGAGTAGGGGGGCTTTTGTCCGGGGGGGGGGGGGGGGGGGCTTTTGTCCACCCTTGCAAAAATATCAGGGGGGCTTATGTCCACCTTGTAAAAAGTTCAGGGGGGCTTTTGTCCACCTTTACAAAAACATGAGGGGGCTTTTGTCCACCAATACAAAAATGGGCATTTGTCCTAGATTCGAGTGGACTCAATCAGGGTGGGTCCCGACGAGTTTGATACATTAATCTATCGAACAGTCAGCGGACTCAATCAGGGTGGGTCCCAACGAGGTTGATACATTATTCTGTCGGACAGTCAGCGGACTAGTCAGAGGTAGGTCTAGACGTGGTTGATTCATTACGCTCTCTAATAGTCAGCGGACTCAGTCAGGGGTGGGTCCCGACGAGGTTGATACATTACGCTTTCGGACAGTCGGTGGACTCAATTAGGTGAGTCCCGACGAAGTTGATACATTATGCTGTCGGATAGTCAGCGGACTCAATCAGGGGTGGGTCCCGACGAGGTTGATACATTATGCTGTCGGACAGTCACCTGACTCAGTCAGGGGTGGGTCCCGATGAGGTTGATACATTACGCTGTCGGACAGTCACCTGACTCAGTCAGGGGTGGGTCCCGACGAGGTTGATACATTACGCTGTCGGACAGTGAGCGGAATCAATCAGGGATGGATACCGACGACAGATGTACACCTTTACTTTAAAGGGACACTGGGCAATTTGTTAAAGAGTCCCGTTAGTTTGCCTACATAATTTGCATTTGTTCAATTATTAATATTAATTATTAGGACAGTTCAAATCAAATTGTGTTTACATATTATTAACAATATATTTACATGTAATTACACCAATAATACGTTTAAAATTTGGTAGAATAACGAATACAATTAAATTCTGTATTTTTTATTTACTTATATGCAATCAGTTTTAAGTCGAAATGATACAGGATTAATAAATCGAGGTGCTAATTGTAATGCTGGATATAAACTGCTGTGTATTTATAAAATAATTTATGAAAGTGTCTCTTTAATAACTTAAAGTTCGACGAGTTACAATGAACCTGTTCATACAGGTTTCAACCGGTTCCTAGAGGGCGTTATATACTCGTTTGCACGTGCAAAGCGAGTATACGCTGACGTGTACTGAGAAGAAAAGCTTTTCTGTCATTCGAATCCGACAGGCAAACAGTAAAGTCGCTTTTCCCACCCACCCACCCATCTACGTCATTAAGAACTTTAATATAAAGTTACAGTAATCGTAGTATTACCATAGACAATGCTTAACGGCACCGACGGGTTAAATATGGCTGAAGTACAGCGGAAAATATATTTCAAGTAAAACCATATGTGTCATTATGAATTATGTAATAACAGTGCGATATAGTACAGTGGGACATTATTCAAAGAATTGTTATTAACAATTGCTATTTTTAGTTATTTTGTAGTACCGTTCTAAGAAGGATGGACATAGGCTGTGATGAGTTCCGGACAATAAACAGTGAAAACAAGAGCTACAGTGTTTAAACCCGCAGTGTTTTTCAACTTCTAGCTCTAAGTGAGAGCTTTATAGCAGCTTTATAGCTCTGTGTTCAATTCATATGTCATAAGGTACATTGGACAGGATCTCCAATATTCAAGGATCAGTAACCGGAATCATCGCCATTGAATTATGTTGTTAAATCGAATAAATGTTTGCCTGTGCGAATTAACACCCTTCTATTGTTTGTTATTCTTTTAGAATGTAACATTTATTGGTATAATTTGAAACCTGAGGTTTTTAGCTCTACTGATCAGAGATCAGCAGAGCTTATGCCGTGGTGCGGAGTCCGTCGTCCGTCTGTCTGTCCGTCTGTCTGTCCGTCTGTCCGTAAACTTTTATTTGTAGCGACTTCACAGCTGAAACTACTGGATGGATATTCATGAAACTTTACAGAAATGTTGCCCATAAAGTCTAGTTGATCCTAGCAAAAATTCATGTTGATGTGAAATCCAAGATGGCCGCCAAAGCTAAAAATAGAGTTTTAAAATACAAGTTTGTAGCGACTTCTTCTTGAAAACTATAAGTGATATTGATATGGGACTTTTTCTAAAATGATCAGCATGACATGATGTTGATCCTAGTCAAAAATCGTTTTGATTCAACGTTAAACATGGCTGCCAGCGGCCATCTTTGTTTACATAGAGTTATATAGTAAAAACTTGTAGCGACTTCACAGCTGAAACTACTGGATGGATATTCATGAAACTTTACAGAAATGTTGCCCATAAAGTCTAGTTGATCCTAGCAAAAATTCATGTTGATGTGAAATCCAAGATGGCCGCCAAAGCTAAAAATAGAGTTTTAAAATACAAGTTTGTAGCGACTTCTTCTTGAAAACTATAAGTGATATTGATATGGGACTTTTTCTAAAATGATCAGCATGACATGATGTTGATCCTAGTCAAAAATCGTTTTGATTCAACGTTAAACATGGCTGCCAGCGGCCATCTTTGTTTACATAGAGTTATATAGTAAAAACTTGTAGCGACTACTTCTCTGAAACTACTTGGCGGATTGTCATGAAACTTTACAGGAATGTTGCTCTTGATGTCTGATTGATCCTAGAAAAATTTCAGGTCGGCCGGAAATTCAAGATGGCCGTCACAGCTAAAAATAGATTTTTAAAAAATAAGTTTGTAGCGACTACTTCTTGAAAACTATAAGTGATATTGATATGGGACTTTTTCTAAAATGATCAGCATTACATGATGTTGATCCTAGTCAAAAATCGTTTTGATTCAACGTTAAACATGGCTGCCAGCGGCCATCTTTGTTTACATAGAGTTATATAGTAAAAACTTGTAGCGACTACTCCTCTGAAACTACTTGGCGGATTGTCATAAAACTTTACAGGAATGTTGCTCTTGATGTCTAATTGATCCTATCAAAATTTCAGGTCGGCCGGAAATTCAAGATGGCCGTCACAGCTAAAAATAGATTTTTAAAAAATAAGTTTGTAGCGACTACTTCTTGAAAACTATAAGTGATATTGATATGGGACTTTTTCTAAAATGATCAGCATGACATGATGTAGATCCTTGTGGAAAATTATTTTGATTCGACGTTAAACATGGCTGCCAGTGGCCATCTTTGGTTACATAGAGTTATATAGTAAAAACTTGTAGCGACTACTCCTCTGAAACTACTTGACGGATGTTCATGAAACTTCACAGGAATGTTGCTCTTGATGTCTAGTTGATCCTAGAAAAATTTCAGGTCGGCCGGAAATTCAAGATGGCCGCCACAGCTAAAAATAGATTTAAAATAAATAAGTTTGTAGCGACTACTTCTTCAAAACAATAAGAGATATTGATATGGGACTTTTTCTAAAATGATCAGTATGACATGATGTTGGTCCTTGTCGAAAATCGTTTTGATTTGACCTTAAACATGGCTGCTTTGTTTACATAGAGTTATATAATGAAAACTTGTAGCGACTACTTCTTTGAAACTACCTGACGGATTTTCATGAAACTTCACAGGAATGTTGCTCTTAATGTCTTATTGATCTTTGCAAAATTTCAGGTCGGCCGGAAATTCAAGATGGCCGCAACGGTTAAAAATAGATTTTCAAAAAACAAGTCTGTAGCGACTACTTCCTGAAATCAAAATCAATCAGTAGAGCTTCAAGGTCATTGACCTCTTGTTTAAAATTATTTTGGAGAATAGATCATAAATGTTTTATGTTTGTTTGAACAGAGCGAATTAAAACATAAATATATATAGATTCTCACCTATGCACCCGACCGGGCAAGACGTCTACCGATCTACTGGTGTGAATTCATTTTTACTTGAGTCTTCTATTTTTAACTAGGATTACTTTAATATTTAGGGATAGGGTTTAGATAGGGTTTAGGTATTAGATAGCTTTATAGCTATACAGCAGTTTTATAACAAGATATGCTTGCTCTTTGAGTTACCTCAAGGGGCAATCAATATATGGACTGCAATACAGAGTTTTTAGTGTAGGGCGGGATGGGTAGAACCACCCCGCCAGACAGTATAACTCACATCTCATAATATTTCATAACATTTTACTTTAGTGTTTTTTATTTCCATCATATTTCAGGATACTGACTGTTTTTTATTGAAAGTAGAAAGTTGTTTACATCAGTCTTGTTCGATAGTCATATGAGTCGGTGAGCGCTACGTATGGAACGCCAATGCTGCCTTCTGATGGTACTGGTCCGTATGTTCTGTGCATTTACCAAGTTGTTCTGTGTTAACTACATTTTGTCCTGTAGAAACATCATTTTGTTCTGTACATTTGTCATTATGTTATGTGCATTTACTAACTCGTTCTGTACTAACGACATTTTGTTGTGTGCATACATCATTTCGTTCTGTGCATTTGTCATTAAGTTATGTACTAACGACATTTTGTTGTGTGCATACATCATTTCGTTCTGTGCATTTGTCATTATGTTATGTGCATTTACTAACTCGTTCTGAACTAACGACATTTTGTTGTGTGCATACATCATTTCGTTCTGTGCATTTGTCATTATGTTATGTGCATTTATTAACTCGTTCTGTACTAACGACATTTTGTTGTGTGCATGAGTAATCCGTTTTTTCGCACCGGTGTTACGGTACCGTATGACTACCCCCGGTGTTACCCCTTTCGTTGCCCAGTGTAATGTATCCGAACATAATAACGATGTTTGCACATAACGAAATGATGTATGCACAAGACAAAATGGCGTCAGAACGGAACAACTTAGTAAATGCACACAACGACTTATCAAATGTACATCACAACTTACAAAATGTACAGAACGAGTTAGTAAATGCACATAACATAATGACAAATGCACAGAACGAAATGATGTATGCACACAACAAAATGTCGTTAGTACATAACATAATGACAAATGCACATAACGAAATGATGTATGCACACAACAAAATGTCGTTAGTACAGAACGAGTTAGTAAATGCACATAACATAATGACAAATGCACAGAACGAAATGATGTATGCACACAACAAAATGTCGTTAGTACATAACATAATGACAAATGCACAGAACGAAATGATGTATGCACACAACAAAATGTCGTTAGTACAGAACGAGTTAGTAAATGCACATAACATAATGACAAATGCACAGAACGAAATGATGTATGCACACAACAACATGTCGTTAGTACATAACATAATGACAAATGCACAGAACGAAATGATGTATGCACACAACAAAATGTCGTTAGTACATAACATAATGACAAATGCACAGAACGAAAGGATGTATGCACACAACAAAATGTCGTTAGTACAGAACGAGTTAGTAAATGCACATAACATAATGACAAATGTACAGAACAAAATGATGTTTCTACAGGACAAAATGTAGTTAACACAGAACAACTTGGTAAATGCACAGAACATACGGACCAGTACCATCAGAAGGCAGCATTGGCGTTCCATAGCTACGTGCTCCCATTGTTATTGTTTTTGACATCTTCGTCAGGGACACGATTACCTTGACAAATCTGATTCAGGTTGACCTTGCATGCGAATATAACAAGTAGAACAAAACAGTAAAGTATAGTTTTCGCATACTCGTTACACAGATAGATCAACAATAGAACTACATATAGCTACGGCATATAAGAACATATAGTCATATTACAAGTTAAATATTAACATATAGTGTAAGATTATCGTATGATTACCGTTTGATACTCACTTCCTTCAAGGATAGATGTAATTAAAACGGGTTAACAATTAAAATAGAAATATTGTCCAATTTTGCGTTTGCCTTCTTCGAAACTATACTTTACCAGATTTACAGTCATATGGCTATAGAATATTATATCTTAATATATTGAGTGCTAAGGTGGAATGATATGGTGCTAGCTGTAATAACTCATTGATATTATAATAAAATCATTAGCGTTATAGTCTACAAATATAAAAGTGTCATACTTATATGAGATTAATATTATAACGTATTAGTTATAATCAGTGTTGAAACGAATAAAGCGTAGTGTTCATATAGTGTTCATATAGTGTTTACGCTAAAAGACCACTTCAATACATAGGTTGGCCTCATCCACTACATATATGTATATGAGATTAATATATATTATAACGTATTAGCTGTAATCGGTGTTGAAACAAATAAAGCGTAGTGTTCATATAGTGTTTACGCTAAAAGACTACACTTCAATATATAGGTTGGCCTCATCCACTACATATATATATGAGATTAATAATATAACGTATTAGTTATAATCAGTGTTGAAACAAATAAAGCGTAATGTTCATATAGTGTTCATATAGTGTTTACGCTAAAAGACTACACACTACCACAAATAATTATATGATATTAATATTATAACGCATTAGTTATAATCAGTGTTGCAACAAATAAAGCGTAGTGTTCATATAGTGTTCATATAGTGTTCATACAGTGTTTACGCTAAAGCCGTGAATTAAAAGACTACACTTCAATATATAGGTAGGCCGCATCTACTAAGTGTAGAAACGAACTGTATCACCTCCCGGATGTTGCGATGTGATTTTTAAATGGCGAACTAGAGCAAGTCAACATCCGTACTGAAAAGGTAAAATTAAAACAGTTTTTATCGATAAACAGTAATCAAATGATAATTGATATCTATCAGAGACATTCATTGTTTCATACCTCTAGAATATATCATGTGACAGTATAACATTTTAGTAAAAAAGCATTATAATCACTTACAACTTCGGGAATTGACACGGCCACGTGCAGAAGAACTAGGCTATTCTCGAAAGAAATCTATTATTTAGAATTATTCATACACGGGATTTGTGCTTCAGGGTATAAATCATGCATTCGCTATACACAGCATTGCCTATGTTTTGTCCTTTATTCAGAAATAAAGCAAAACTTCGTTCATGTGTATTGTTCAGACTGTATGAATTCTTGCCAGTTATTAATAATCTAATCATTTGTATGATTCTTGCGATGGTAATGCATCCCTTCTTGCGATTTAAATTAATCGATTTCTGGTGTTAATTTGGTTAAAATATAATGTTCCGATATACTATAATACTTAAAAGTAGACATTCGGTCTCTTAAAGACGATTTCTGTAGTTTCCATTGCTTTCTGTAGTTTCCATTGCGT
This sequence comes from Cyrtodaria siliqua, assembly GCA_037043455.1. Taxonomy (NCBI): domain Eukaryota; kingdom Metazoa; phylum Mollusca; class Bivalvia; order Adapedonta; family Hiatellidae; genus Cyrtodaria; species Cyrtodaria siliqua. The sequence goes on from JAWPHD010005003.1 coordinate 8,362, forward strand.
GTCTTTTGGTTAAAAACGTTTTTTTAGAAATTCACATTTGTTTTGGTATAACATTTTAAAGGATAGACTGAACCATATGATTGGAATGTTGAAAACAAATAACAGGATGTTTCAGTTATTTTGTTGGGGTTGAAACACCCTTTCTTTGTTGATTTCGACATTTTTGCCCTTGTCATCAAAAGCCGTGTTTTAATTCCTTGAAGATCAATTGTGATCTCTTTTTATTTTTAAAAACTTTTAGCATGCAATATTTCCTAGTTTTTATTCCATAACTTGGTTTCTTAGATCGAAGTCTTACGAAAATAAATCAGATATTTCAATGATAGGACACAAACTATAGAAATCTTCTTTAACCGGGTGTAACCTATTGTATGTAACAATTGTATAATGCGTTATCTTTGAAATAAAATATGTTTAAACCAAGTCAATACAATTGACATGTCGCCAGTACTTAGAAATCTCCGCCCTATTGTTGATGTCGGAGTATATTGACAATAGTTTATATAACATAGCTGCACGTATTTTATACACGTGCTGTTGTTTGTCGGAGGTATCGTTCTGGTTTGATTGGATGAAATGGTTAAATGATTGACAACTGGCGACATGTTAATTAATGCAGTATTTCCCCAATTCCTGAATGGCTGACTCATGCGATGGTGCCTGTTGCGTTGTTCTAAAAATATCACCGATTGCTGTGTTGACTATACATTAGTTACTTATACACAACGTGCTGTTAGTTTGTGCATCAGAAATTTCGGAATAACAATTGATATATACAGGTATGGGTACACGATCTATAGTGATTTATTGATATATCTTGTGGGAATTTGATGCAACATTTGCGAACTTTTTGTTCTCCTCGACACGTTATTGTTATATTTCAGATCAAAGATAATCTGCATATACGTATGCATCAGAACATTCTTAACTCCCTATTTGCTTTTTAAGACAATAATTTATCAAACATCGAGTATTTTCATTGAACATTGTATTTACCTAATTTATCATGTTTATGTTTCCCGTAATAATCTATAATGGTTGACCTCATTTTTGCATTGAGAGGATTGGCATTGTTTAAACACAAACAATTTAAAAAGTTTTATTTTTAGTCCTAATTTTTTTTCAAGCAACGTAAAATCTAATGAATTAAAGTCGGACATATAGTTCAATATATTTTAGTAACAGTGACATTGACTCTGACCTATCAATATCCATATGCATGCTACATATTATCACGTTTCTCCGCAATATACATGTACCATGGTAAGTTTATTCATTTGAACGTTTTCAATTAGTGCCTCGGTTATTATTATAAAGCGGAAATAAAGCCCGTATTCAGGCTTCGAAATTTATTTATTATACCCCGCGCACAACGGAGTTGTAAGTGGGGTATACTGGAATCGACTTGTCCGTCTGTCTGTCTGTCTGTCTGTCCTTGACACATTCTTGTCCGCGCTATTTCTCAGCAACCACTGGCTGGAATTCAACGAAACTTCATGGGAAGCTTCACTACCAAGAGGAGATGCGTATATTATCAGCATGTTCCGAATCGATGATTTTTCACAGAGTTATGGCCCTTAAATTTGATTTTCTTATATTTTTTAGTATACTATGGAACAGTTCTTGTCCGGGCTATTTCTCAGCAACCACTGGATGGAATTCAATGAAGCATCATGGGAAGCTTCACTACCAAGAGGAGCTGCGCATATTATTATTCACTGAAGTCTTTCGTCGAATGGTCACAGTAAATACATCTATATTCTTCCATTTTACCTGAAAAAGATGAAAACATTGACTAAATAAGTCATACACTTTACTCAAAATCACAATAAAAAAATCGCAATAAGTCATACATATTGAATATCGGTAATCGCAATTGACATACACAATCAATGCAATACGTCATACATATTGAATATCGGTAATCGCAATTGACATACACAATCAATGCAATAAGTCATACGTATTGAATATCGGTAATCGCAATTGACATACACAATCAATGCAATACGTCATACATATTGAATATCGGTAATCGCAATTGACATACACAATCAATGCAATAAGTCATACGTATTGAATATCGGTGATCGCAATTGACATACACAGTCAATGCAATAAGTCATACGTATTGAATATCGGTAATCGCAATTGACATACACAGTCAATGCAATAAGTCATACGTATTGAATATCGGTAATCGCAATTGATATACACAATCAATGCAATAAGTCATACGTATTGAATATCGGTAATCGCAATTGACATACACAATCAATGCAATAAGTCATACGTATTGAATATCGGTAATCGCAATTGACATACACAATCAATGCAATAAGTCATACGTATTGAATATCGGTAATCGCAATTGATATACACAATCAATGCAATAAGTCATACGTATTGAATATCGGTAATCGCAATTGATATACACAATCAATGCAATAAGTCATACGTATTGAATATCGGTAATCGCAATTGATATACACAATCAATGCAATAAGTCATACGTATTGAATATCGGTAATCGCAATTGATATACACAATCAATGCAATAAGTCATACGTATTGAATATCGGTAATCGCAATTGACATACACAGTCAATGCAATAAGTCATACGTATTGAATATCGGTAATCGCAATTGATATACACAATCAATGCAATAAGTCATACGTATTGAATATCGGTAATCGCAATTGACATACACAATCAATGCAATAAGTCATACGTATTGAATATCGGTAATCGCAATTGACATACACAATCAATGCAATAAGTCATACGTATTGAATATCGGTAATCGCAATTGATATACACAATCAATGCAATAAGTCATACGTATTGAATATCGGTAATCGCAATTGATATACACAATCAATGCAATAAGTCATACGTATTGAATATCGGTAATCGCAATTGATATACACAATCAATGCAATAAGTCATACGTATTGAATATCGGTAATCGCAATTGATATACACAATCAATGCAATAAGTCATACGTATTGAATATCGGTAATCGCAATTGATATACACAATCAATGCAATACGTCATACAGTCATTACAGAAGACATCACTCAGACTGTGGAACCGTCACACGGTAAAATAACAATATGACAGCATTTCATACATCCGAAGTTTACATCAATATGCTAGCTAACACGTTCTATATTATCAATGGTCTTAAACTTGCGTACACTTGATGAAAATGGCTTTACACATATGTCGGGGTGTCGATTTCATCAGAAAAGTCGGACGATTTTCAGTGATTTGTCACATGAGCCGATTTGACATTAATAATAAACCGAAGCATTGTGGTGTAGTGGTTATAGCGTCTGCCTTGCATTCGAGAGGTCGTGGGTTCGAGTCCTCTGACCGCGTCATACCAAAGACTTTAAAAATGGAGTAGTCACTTGTAACCCTTGCCTGACGAGCAAATAATGGGTAGTGCTACGACTGATTGACCAGTGTCAGAATAATGTGACTGGGTGGGTGGGGGTATCATGCCTACTACGGCGTGGTATTCCAGTGTGGCATCACTATAAAGAAACCATTGAGTTCGCTGCTTCAAGTAGACATATCATCACATCACACAACAACACACAGATAAAAGTCCAGACATTGTGCCTATAATCGTCGGGTATGACGCCTGTCGTAGGTGGAGGGACTATAATCCTTAGAAATACACACACACACACTTTGACATTAATAACAGATGAGAACGTTAACGAAATCCATTAGGATAATAGCTAAAACAATTTTACTTACTGTCTTCAAGATATAATCCAAGTAACAGATACTTTTTTAACCACGTGTATTCACTTTACTGAGCTCGCCATTGAAATCACATCGCAACATCCGGGAGGTGATACAGTTCGTTTCTACACTGTGATATTTATAAGAGATTAATATTATAACGTACTAGTGTTAAAACAAATAAAGCGTAGTGTTCATATAGTGTTTACGCTAAAACCGTGAGTTAAAAGACTACACTTTAATATATAGGTAGGCCTCATCTACTACAACTAGCCCACGTTGACAGTTATAATCTGTTAATTTTAACATCTAATAGCATATAATTTTATACTGTAAATACAGCGTGTGCCAATTTTTTTAGTAAATAGTCGAGTATTTTTACTTTAACAAACATTCCTTATTTTCCATTTTTTTACAAAATCATTTAATTTATCCTTATCAATAGCAATACTTCCCGCTACCCTTACAAATAAAATTAAAAAGAATATCAGATAGTTTCCAAAAAGTGCTGGGCGATGCCCTCTCCACCAGCGACGACCATCATATCTTACATAACACATGGAATCACAAACTTTTCTTTAAATCTAAGTTGGGACAAACAATTACAAAAACAATACCGCTAATCAAACTTTCAGGTCTAATTTCCACAAAATTCCCAAACAAAATCAAAAGAGTTGTCCCATTAAAATCTGGTGATCTCCTAATTGAAACAACTTCGGCCGAAGCCAAATCTATCATTCTAAATAGTACTCCCCTCTTCTTAGGAGATATTGAAATTTCAATTAGTATCCCTTCCTCTACTATCAGAGAAGGGGTCATCCACCATGTACCACTTGACACGGACATGGACGAATTAAAAAAGGAATTTGTGGACGAAAATAACAAATCTCCACACATCATTTCTCTTACCATTTTAAAAAACAAATTTGGGTTAAACACAGGGGCAGTGAAGGTCGTCGTCGGTGGGGATTCACTCCCTAAAATTCTCAAAATATTTAAAACATTTACTTCATTTGAAGTGGAGGAATTTGTCTCTCCCCCAATTAGATGTTTCCAGTGTCAGGGCTTTGGGCACAAAATTAACAAATGCAAAGGAACTTTATCCTGCGCCAAATGTGCCAAAGCCCACCACACTGGAGACTGCTCCTCCACAAACTACTGCTGTTCAAACTGTGGACGCCCACACACTACTAGGTACAGGGGATGTTCCGCCTATACTAAAGCAGTAGAAATCACAAAAATCACTCAGTCAAAACAAGTTTCTTTGGCTGTGGCCATTAACATTTTTAAGGATTCTAAACATTTAAGACCCCACACTTTTTCCTCTAAATCTAATGTCTCATCACTTGAAAATCACCTCGAAAAAAACTCTCCTAATGTCCCAATAAATCACGAGACTATTGGGACATTAGGAGACAAAGTAACACTAAAACTTTTTGGACAAAGATTAATAAAATAGGTGGAAAATCATCTTCCTCTGTGCCACTGTTAAAAACAAATCTTCACTATGCAACAACGAGCAAAGATAAAGCTAACATGTTGGCCAAGCATTACGCCCAAGTTTCGAGTAAGGACAATCTTCCTAAAACTACAAATGACTTCCAAGATAATTTTGAAACTGATTTTAATAATAGAATTAATAATAACGACATTCAAGAGGATACAGACCCTACTCTTAATCTCCCCTTCAATATACTGGAACTTAGAGATGCAATTAATAGCAGAAAAAATTCCGCCGTGGGACCTGACAAAATTTCCTATCAACTATTTAAACACATGCCTGAATCCACCTTAAATATCTGGCTTCTCCTTTATAATAAAATCTGGACTTCCAAAACCTATCCGGTCTCCTGGAAACTGGCCTGTGTTATACCGATTAAAAAACCCAATAAGGACTCTAATGACCCTAAATCCTATAGACCCATAAGCTTAACTTCTCACCCTAGTAAATTAATGGAATATATGGTCAAAAATTGATTAGAACACTTCCTAGAAACTAAACACTTATTAAATAAATTTCAGTCAGGTTTCAGGAAGGGCCGCAGTACACAAGATCAGTTGGCCAGATTACAACATGATATACTATTTGCAAAAAAACATTGGCCATTCTGTAATTGCTATATTTTTAGATTTACAAGCAGCATTTAACCTTGATTGGAATATAGGAATTCTTACTAAATTATTTGATTTTGGCATTAGAGGAAATTGCTTCTCTTTCATTAAGGCCTTTCTTCAGGACAGGAAGATACAAGTTAAGGTGGATGACACTCTCTCCGACGAAGAAACATTAGAGAGAGGTACTCCCCAAGGTTTCGTTATTATCCCCCTTCTTTTTAATATTCTCATTAACGGCCTGCCAGATATCGTAAAAGACACTGGCATGGTTGTTAGCCAATTTGCCGATGATAACAGCACGTGGGTATCAGGAAAAAAATTAAATAAACTACAAACTAAAGCTCAAAAGGGCCTAAATTTAATATGGGAATGGGCAAAAAAATGGGGCTTTAAATTATCACCTTATAAGACAGTGGGAATTATTTTTGGCAATACCACCCGTGAATCTGTCGACCTTTTTCTAGGCGACACTAACATTATATTCAGTAAAACAGCCACATGTTTAGGCATTATTTTTGATAGAAGACTAAACTTTACAACACATATACACAATTTAATAGCTAAATGTGAGAAAGATTTAAATTTATTAAGAATGTTAAAAGGAACGGATTTTGGATCAGATAGAAAATCTCTAATTATATTATATAAAACCCTTATTAGACCAAAAATAGATTATGGTTCTCACGTATATTCATGTGCTGCTTCTTCATGTGCTGCTTCCTCATTATTACAGGCCCCGTGTGGTTGCCGGGGGCCCCGTTTGGTCACGGGGCAAAGAATACGGCCACTGCAGATCCCTTTGGAGGGGTAGGCAGAGGGGTAGAATCCCCCCAAATTCATGTTCATTTTATCATATTTTGTTCGTGTTCATTAACTGGTCTTCATCATGATCCATGCATTGTTTCAGGTGCTATCTCGCTCGCATCAAAAGAGCAGTGGCAGAAAAACAATAACGTGGCTCCAGCGTAAATGGAGTTCCTACGATAGAATTTGCAGCAACTCTGCAGTTCAGGTGAGAAGGTTCTAGGCCCATTTTCCATATTTTATCTCGATGTACATGGAAGATGAGCCTGGCATGTTCATGCCTTTTAGGTGCCATATAACCTTTTCATGTGTTGGTGCGCCTTAAAATCCCAATTCAATTCAATTCATTATTACAGCAACTTGATATAATTCAAAACAAAGCTTTAAGGATAACACTTGGCGCACTTAAATCTACCCCAAAACATATTTTAGAACACGAGGCGGGAGTTCTCCCCCTCCATTTACATAGAGAAGAGCAGATGCTGAGATACTGGTCTAGATCCCAGACTAATAAATTAACTAATCCTGTCAATGACATTATTAAACCTACTTATTGTAAAAATAAATTTAAAGATAGGCCCAAACCCTTTGGCTCAGTCACATTTAATCTTGTTGAAGAATACAAATTAAATGATATAAACATTCTAGTCTCTAGTAAAAAAGATATTCCCCCATGGACTTTACTTACTCCAATAGTGGATATAAACCTTTCGAATATGATTAGTAAACAAGACAACCAACAAGATATTAAGTTGGCCTTCAACGAACATATAGATAATAAATATATTTCTCATATTAACATTTATACAGATGGATCAAAAGACCCAAATACCGGTAGAGTAGCATCTGCTTTTGTCATTCCAACTTTAAATATCACAAAAATAAAAAGAATTACAGATAGCTTATCAATATTTACTGCTGAGCTGATTGCGATAAAAAATTCTCTCAAATGGATCTACAAAAACAAACCCCCCATACTCAGTTATATTTTCGGACTCCCTATCTAGTTTAACAGCAATAAGGGATAGGACAAGCAAATCAAGGCCGGACCTAATTTCAGATATTTTAATTCAGATTAATGAATGCTACCTCTCAAACCTCTCAGTTACATTCGAGTGGTGTCCGGCCCATGTCCAAATACCTGGAAATGAAAAAGCAGATCTTGCTTGTAAGGCAGGTCTAAATAATATATTAATTAATCAACCTGTCCCATTAGCCCCTTCAGAAATATACTCCATCATTCATAAAACAATTAACATGAAATTAAATCATTATTTAACTGAGCAAACAAATAAATATAATACTATTACAAGGCTCAGCAATAATTTTAGAAATCATGATCTTTTTTCAACCAATAAATTAATAAATAAAGATATCACTAAATTGAGAATGGGATACAATCTACTACCAGCAAGCATGGGAAGTCATATAATAAAAGATCTACATAAAGATTGCCCCTCTTGCTCTGTCCCATTCACCACTGAACATTTCCTCCTCGGTTGTGATCAGCTAGATGTAACGCGAAATAACTTGAAATTTAAATTTCAACAACTATCTATTCCGTTTAACATTCCAAATATTCTAGACCCTGAAAAACGGTATAGACTACCAGTTTTTAGTGCGCTTAGTGACTTCATTAACGATTCTCACTTCCAAAAGAAGATATACACTTTTGTATATTAGCTGGATATACCATATATATATATATTATGTGTATAACAGCAATACCTATTCATGAGTCATATGATCCCTTATCTATATATTCCTGTTAGTCCCAACCTGTTAGTATTATACAGTATAATCATCTTCAGAACAATAATCATCAACCAAATTTAACTTACTTTTCTCTTTACCCTTCCCACTACCATATGTTTTAGAATTTGGACTGATATATATTCTGTCCATATTTAATTCATAATCTATCACTGATGGGGACCAACTTAGACTCATCAGTGGTTACAAACTCTGTATTGAAAATATAGACAGTTTACTACCTCCTATTGGAATAGACCTCATTTTAAACGTATTTTTTTTCCTTCTGTGAAGACGAGCATCGGCCGTTAATCTGTTCCTAATGGATACTTGAGACTAGTCAGTCCCATTGGACCCACAGGATACTATATCTTTTAAATAAATTTAAACATCGGCATTTTGTAATGAACTAACGTCCGTCCTGCCCTATTTACAATGTAACAGGTTTTAATCATATTATCTTATGTTGGATTTTAGTATGGTAAATCGTTCCTTACGAACCCATGCTTGATTAACGACAGTTGCTCGACTTTTCTGTCTATATAGCAACAATATATTGTATGTCCCCACCGGTCCCGCTGTGTGATTATAATAATTATCCGTTTTTATATGTAAAGATAATAGAAATTCCTGGCTGTCCGAAAATCATTTTTAGCTCGACTGATCAGAGATCAGCAGAGCTTATGCCGTGGTGCGGCGTCCGTCGTCCGTCTGTCTGTCCGTCTGTCCGTAAACTTTTATTTGTAGCGACTACTCCTCTGAAACTACTGGATGGATATTCATGAAACTTTACAGAAATATTGCCCATGAAGTCTGATTGATCCTAGCAAAAAATCATGTTGATGTGAAATCCATGATGGCAGACAAAGCTAAAAATAGATTTTTAAAATACAAGTTTGTAGCGACTCCTTCTTGAAAACTATAAGTGATATTGATATGGGACTTTTTCTAAAATGATCAGCATGACATGATATTGGTCCTTGTCAAATATCGTTTTGATTCGACGTTAAACATGGCTGCCAGTGGCCATCTTTGTTTACATAGAGTTATATAGTAAAAACTTGTAGCGACTACTCCTCTGAAACTACTTGGCGGATTTTCATGAAACTTTACAGGAATGTTGCTCTTGATGTCTAATTGATCCTAGAAAAATTTCAGGTCGGCCCGAAATTCTGATGGCCGCCACAGCTAAAAATAGATTTTTAAAAGATAAGTTTGTAGCGACTACTTCTTGAAAACTATAAGTGATAATCATATGGGACTTTTTCTAAAATGATCAGCATGACATGATGTTGATCCAAGTCGAACATTATTTTGATTCGACGTTAAACATGGCTGCCAGTGGCCATTTTTGTTTACATAGAGTTATTTAGTAAAAACTTGTAGCGACTACTCCTCTGAAACTACTTGACGGATGTTCATAAAACTTCACAGGAATATTGCACTTGATGTCTAGTTGATCCTAGAAAAATTTCAGGCTGGCTGGAAATTCAAGATGGCCGCCACGGCTAAAAATAGATTTAAAATAAATAAATTTGTAGTGACTACTTCTTGAAAACTATAAGTGATATTGATATGGGACTTTTTCTAAAATGATCAGCATGACATGATGTTGATCCTTGTCGAAAATTATTTAGATTCGACATTAAACATGGGCGCCAGTGGCCAACTTTGTTTACATAGAGTTTGTATAGTAACAATTTGTAGCGACTACTTCTCTGAAACTACTTGGCGGATTTTCATGAATCTTCACAGGAATGTTGCTCTTGATGTCTAGTTGATCCTAGCAAAATTTCAGGTCGGGCGGAAATTCAAGATGGCCGCCACGGCTAAAAATAAATTTTCAAAATAGCAGTTTGTAGCGCCTGCTTCTTGAAAACTATAAGTGATATTGATAAGCGTCTGTTCCTAAAATGATCAGTATGACATGATGTTGATCCTTGTCGAAAATTATTTTGATTTGACTTTAAACATGGCTGCCAGCGGCCATCTTTGTTTACATAGAGTTATATAATGAAAACTTGTAGCGACTACTCCTCTGAAACTACTTGATTGATTTTCATGAAACTTCACACGAATGTTGCTCTTGATGTCTAATTGATCCTAACAAAACTTCAGGTCGGCCGGAAATTTAAGATGGCCGCCACGGCTAAAAGTAGATTTTCAAAAAACAAGTTTGTAGCGACTACTTCTTGAAAACTATAAGTGATATTGATATGGGACTTTTTCTAAAATGATCAGTATGACATGATGTTGATCCTTGTCAAAAATTATTTTGATTTGACATTAAACATCGCCGCCAGCGGCCATCTTTGTTTACATAGAGTTTTATAATGAAAACTTGTAGCGACTACTCCTATGAAACTACTTGATGGATTTTCATGAAACTTCACGGGAATGTTGACCTAGGTATCAAAAATCTATCAGTAGAGCTTCAAGGTCATTGACCTCTTGTTTAGTCTTGTCTGATGCACACATCGGGATAGGGTGGTAATATTATTAACATGTAAATCCTATGTATATTTCTGCCCCGTGCCCTCCCCAGTGTGGCCTCCGCGTGGCTTTGGCGGAGGGACACACTCCACTTGACGTGCTTACTTTCATAGCGCACGCCTTATTTGGCTTTGTTTCATATTGAGAGATCTGGAGTGATGTCCTACTAACAACACTGGGTTATTTTATTTTATTTTATTGTGTTTTAAAAATATATGCTTACATCTTATGATGTCCATTCCTTCTGGAAGGGAGCACGAGGCAGATAAAACATGGAGTATGTATATATGTAAATATTAAGATAGAATAGTTTTTAAAAAAAAGAAATGGTGACGCGCTGGCGTTGGAATATATTGTATCCTCAATTTAAATTTAAAATAACAAATAGACCAACCAGAGCTTAATATAAACATCTAAGGGCAGTTAATATACTATATTATTTATTTATCTAATCGCCTTCTGAATTGACGGTCTACCTGGTTCTTGCCATTATTGAAACAATTACTCCCCCTTAATTTCCCCTTCCAACCATATTAACCACCTACTGAACAGCTCGCCAAAAGGCCTAGTGCCATAGGGCGAGCAAAAATAAAAACTATCACACACAGTAAAGATAAAAAGAAGAATGCAGCAACTAATTATGGTAGTGCACATTATCATTATGATACACGTGTTTGGTATTACTGTCATAGAACATCCAGACTGTATTGATCCTATACCATTAGGGTATCCTATTGGTTTAATTGTCGTAGGGACTATAAACCTTAATTTAAAGGAAGTTATTTAATGGGGGGAAAATCGAGAGATTATGCTTGACACTTAACAAACAACCAAGAAAATGTGCTGTACCATATAAGTTTAATTAAACTTATCGTAAATGTCTTAAAATACAAGCCCAAAGCGCTATTCACAAAGCCACGCCAGCCCCCGGAAAGAGAAAAGAAAATCTGAATAATTTAAAGGAAATATACAAGATTAATGTTCGACATGGTGAGCTCCACACACACACCTCCCCGACCCAAACATGTTTATTGCAATAAAAACAGTGTGTTCATGATATATTTGTTCATTTATACTTAACATACATTCTTTGAATGAGAACAAATCCGCTAAAGAGCAATGTTCCCAGGCAGCTATGCTAACCTCTCGGCCACCACAGAATGTCATTTTTTTGTTATTGTATTGTATTATAATCGAGCAGGACCAGAAGTTAATCGTATTTATTTTCAGTATCAAAACTAGTGTTTTATAATTACATATATCGCTTTAAATAATCAAGTTTCAAGTTTCAAGTTTTACTTATTCAAGGCTCATTAAGAGCATCTGATATAACAAATTTACATTGTGCAGAAAACAGAACAATAACAGAACTATTTACATAACAGAACTATTTACATAACAATACACATAATCAGATAACCATCACACAACCAACCTGAATGCAATGACTAGAATGAATAATGAGTGAATCCTAATTTACATGTTTAGTTATGTATTTTTGTTATATAGTTTGTTTTGTTTTTTTGTTCTTTTTTGTAACAATAAGCATAGAATATGGAGAATGAGTGTATACATTTATATTACATAAACTATATATATGTGCAATGTGAATATCTGTATGTTTCGAGATGAAAGAAACATTTTTTTCTTTCAGTCTTTGAGCAAAACTATATCCAGTTATTTACAAGCTTTAAGAATGAGTTCACAAAATCTGGCTAATTTTAATTATGTATTCTTATCTTTACTATTCATTAATAGCTCATATTTAACAGAATTTGTATTTTTATAAAAATATTGACCGATAATGTTTTTCCTGTCACTTGCAAAGTGTTTACAAATAAATAAATAGTGAAATTCATCACCCAACAAATGAGCATTACAAAGTGTACATGTGCGTAGATTTCTGTCTATGTTTAAATGTCTTCCTTTTTCTATAGACATTTTATGATTATTCATGCAACGGAATTTACATAAAGTATTAGACAAACCAAAGGCAAACTATTAAAATACTGCTCAAAAACAAACTCTTTGTAATACATTCTATAGTTTAAAAATGTACCTAGACTTTGTATATCACTATTCCAAGATTGAACAAATTGATCTGTTATGCGACTCGTAACTAATTTTCTAAAATAATCTGGGCTATAAACTTTCTGATCTAACCAGTAATTAGACATCCCAAGTTCGTTGAGTGACTTTTCAACAAATTGTCATTTTCTTCTTTTTATATCGGATATTTTTATACTGCGTTGTGTCAGCAACTAACTGGTTGGCGTAAAAGACTTCAATTGAAAATAATTTTAAACGATACGCTGCTTCATAACGATAATATATCGCGGGAAACCAGGATCTCAAACTTGTCGCTAGGTGGGGTTCAACTATAATGGGGTGTCGCCATTTTGAAAAAGACGATGGTGGCAATAGACGCAGGTAGAACATACGCCTAAAAACGTTTCCTATCAATATTTTAATGAGACATTGGAACGAAACGTGCCTTATAGGTAACTTATACGGAAAGAAAGCTTGTGGTTGTAGGTGAGGTCACCTTGGTCTGGCTGAAGGTCACTGTTATGTTCGATAACTTTAGTTAGCAATGAGATATTGCAACGAAACTGGCTGATTAGAAACGATGCACATCTGTTATAACATTTGCCTGTTTATAGAAGGTAGCATTTGAGATCACTGGGGTCAAGGTCACTGTTACTAAAATAGAAACATGTTTCCGGGCAATAATTTGTTAGGAATGAGATATTGGAACGACATTTGGTGTTTAGGTAGCGTATATAGAAAGAAAGCTTAAGATTGCATTTGAGGTCACTGGAGTGAAGGTCAATGCTGTTCTTACTAGACAAATGGTATCTGTGCAATATTTTTAGTTAGGAATGAGATATCGGTACGAAACCTAGTGTGAAGGTGGCTTATATGGACAGGAAGCTTTGGATTGTATTTGAGATCACTGAGATCTCGATTTCCGGAAATAGCAAAACAGTTTCCGGGCGTCAAATTCATGGTTTCCGGTCAACAATTTTAAATAGCATTTCAAATGGAAAACCTGGTTTTCGTGTAATTTTCACGTTTTTTTGTTTAAATGGTGATCCTCGGGTTATATTTGAGCATTCCCCCGGGGTACCAGTTTAAAAGTTATATTATAACATCTTTTAAACCTCTTTATCTGACTTTCATCTGACTCACTGTTATTACTGTTGCACGTGTCTCTGTTATTACTGTTGCACGTGTCTGCAATGGACAAAGCTTATTAGGCCGTGTGCTGCTCAACTTTTCGGTACCAACTCAGCTGGCAAATTCTAGTTGCTATAACCTTTTAGATCTATCTTAATAAATAATAAATAGCCATGATAGTTTTTCTGAAACGGTAGCTTAACACATTATTTTTGGGCAAAAACATCCAAATTTGAACAAAAATCGCTAAAAACTGGAATAATTTTTTTAATATTATTATCATTGCAATATTAGGGAGCAGAAGCTTCTGAAAGTTGCCTGTTATATTCATGTAAATAAAAATAATATTTGAAATGAACAAAATGTAGACAGCTTGCCATTTTGGGGGGAAATCAGCAAAAAAAGCGTACAAATTGCTCATTTTTGGAATAATTTTTAAAAAAATATTGACACTTTCAGTTAAACAAAATAGTAGGTTTTAAAGTGTTTCCATTTATCTAGAGATGTCCTGAGATATAGGTAAAATTCTAAAGGATCAGAGATTTGGAAAAACTGGGATATTTTGGGCCAAAAGTTGCAAATTTTAACCAAAATCCCTAAAAACGGGATTACTTCTAAAAATATAATTCTCATTACAACAGAAGGAGATTGAAAGACCTTAAAGTTATCTGTTATATACAAGTTCATGAAAACAAATATTTGGAATGAATAAAATATATAAATCTTGAAATTTTGGGGGGGAATCAACACAAAATGAATTAAAGTCGCTGATTTTTGGAATAGTTATGAAATTTTAAATTATGATTAAAATAAAATAAAACAGAAGTCGTTATAGTATTTCTTTAAATGTAAAGGTGTCATGAGCTACAGAAGAGACAGTCCTAAAGGATCAGAGATTTAAAAATACCATTACTTTTGGCCCAGAATATCGAAATTTAAACCAAAACTGCCGAAAACTGGACTATTTAAAATACAATTTTATTGCAATATAAGGAGTTGAATCTTCTGAAAATAAACATTCTATTATATAAATGTGCATGGGAAAAATGTTTGGAATAAACAAAGTTGATATATCTTGACTTTTTTGGAGAAAATCTACAATAATAAAGCATAAAATAAAAGATTTTTGGATATTTATTTATAACAAAATAAAGTATTTTTCAAAAATGTAAATAAAGATGTATTAAGGTACAGACAAAATGTTCCTAAGTAACTTGAAAGCAGGCTGCAATTAGAATTTACGAAAATTTGAATATTTATTAAAAAATGATTTCTTTTGAAATGAAATGGAGCTGAAGGTCTTTACCATTTTCTTATTATGTAGATAAAGAGGCACCCATTACATTTTGACTTAAATATACCAGTTTTGAATTATATTATCTTTCCTCTTGTTTCGATTTCATAGCTAAAGATATGATCGACAGACAGGTATCTAGAAGATACTTGACTCAAATAAATCAATAATACGTTAGAATCATCGAAGAATGGTATTTTTGTTTGATTGATTAACCTTTAATCTTATTTACCTGATAGTATGAGTGATGTATTTTAGATATAAAGAAAGATTCAAATATCGGACAGGTAAAGCAGCATTCAAGGACGACAGTCAACCACAAAACACCAAAACAATCACGCAAACAGACAACCGAGAAGGCAAAAGTAATAAAAAATGCAAACGACATCACAAACACAAAAAGGTTGAAGTACACATATTCACACTGTCCACTATGATCGAGAAACGAAAAAATGTTTAATGATTATGTATTTTTATTGATTTGCTCAAGGGTCTGCTTAGACTTATTGTTATATGTATGGAGGGTGGCCTCGAACCTCCATAGACCTATGACGAGGCAAATAAATTTTCTTCTTCTTCTTCTATGTTCGTGTATATGGAAAAAAAATGGACGAACACACAAAAAAATTAATAAAAAAATAGCTTAAAATAAAAGAATTGCATGAATATCATGTATTTGTAATATAAGACATTTTTAAACGATTTTGATAATTAAACTCAAAATCACAAATTGCATACGTAAATGCCATTGTAGCTTTAAGGATAACACTTGGCGCACTTAAATCTACCCCAAAACATATTTTAGAACACGAGGCGGGAGTTCTCCCCCTCCATTTACATAGAGAAGAGCAGATGCTGAGATACTGGTCTAGATCCCAGACTAATAAATTAACTAATCCTGTCAATGACATTATTAAACCTACTTATTGTAAAAATAAATTTAAAGATAGGCCCAAACCCTTTGGCTCAGTCACATTTAATCTTGTTGAAGAATACAAATTAAATGATATAAACATTCTAGTCTCTAGTAAAAAAGATATTCCCCCATGGACTTTACTTACTCCAATAGTGGATATAAACCTTTCGAATATGATTAGTAAACAAGACAACCAACAAGATATTAAGTTGGCCTTCAACGAACATATAGATAATAAATATATTTCTCATATTAACATTTATACAGATGGATCAAAAGACCCAAATACCGGTAGAGTAGCATCTGCTTTTGTCATTCCAACTTTAAATATCACAAAAATAAAAAGAATTACAGATAGCTTATCAATATTTACTGCTGAGCTGATTGCGATAAAAAATTCTCTCAAATGGATCTACAAAAACAAACCCCCCATACTCAGTTATATTTTCGGACTCCCTATCTAGTTTAACAGCAATAAGGGATAGGACAAGCAAATCAAGGCCGGACCTAATTTCAGATATTTTAATTCAGATTAATGAATGCTACCTCTCAAACCTCTCAGTTACATTCGAGTGGTGTCCGGCCCATGTCCAAATACCTGGAAATGAAAAAGCAGATCTTGCTTGTAAGGCAGGTCTAAATAATATATTAATTAATCAACCTGTCCCATTAGCCCCTTCAGAAATATACTCCATCATTCATAAAACAATTAACATGAAATTAAATCATTATTTAACTGAGCAAACAAATAAATATAATACTATTACAAGGCTCAGCAATAATTTTAGAAAGCATGATCTTTTTTCAACCAATAAATTAATAAATAAAGATATCACTAAATTGAGAATGGGATACAATCTACTACCAGCAAGCATGGGAAGTCATATAATAAAAGATCTACATAAAGATTGCCCCTCTTGCTCTGTCCCATTCACCACTGAACATTTCCTCCTCGGTTGTGATCAGCTAGATGTAACGCGAAATAACTTGAAATTTAAATTTCAACAACTATCTATTCCGTTTAACATTCCAAATATTCTAGACCCTGAAAAACGGTATAGACTACCAGTTTTTAGTGCGCTTAGTGACTTCATTAACGATTCTCACTTCCAAAAGAAGATATACACTTTTGTATATTAGCTGGATATACCATATATATATATATTATGTGTATAACAGCAATACCTATTCATGAGTCATATGATCCCTTATCTATATATTCCTGTTAGTCCCAACCTGTTAGTATTATACAGTATAATCATCTTCAGAACAATAATCATCAACCAAATTTAACTTACTTTTCTCTTTACCCTTCCCACTACCATATGTTTTAGAATTTGGACTGATATATATTCTGTCCATATTTAATTCATAATCTATCACTGATGGGGACCAACTTAGACTCATCAGTGGTTACAAACTCTGTATTGAAAATATAGACAGTTTACTACCTCCTATTGGAATAGACCTCATTTTAAACGTATTTTTTTTCCTTCTGTGAAGACGAGCATCGGCCGTTAATCTGTTCCTAATGGATACTTGAGACTAGTCAGTCCCATTGGACCCACAGGATACTATATCTTTTAAATAACTTTAAACATCGGCATTTTGTAATGAACTAACGTCCGTCCTGCCCTATTTACAATGTAACAGGTTTTAATCATATTATCTTATGTTGGATTTTAGTATGGTAAATCGTTCCTTACGAACCCATGCTTGATTAACGACAGTTGCTCGACTTTTCTGTCTATATAGCAACAATATATTGTATGTCCCCACCGGTCCCGCTGTGTGATTATAATAATTATCCGTTTTTATATGTAAAGATAATAGAAATTCCTGGCTGTCCGAAAATCATTTTTAGCTCGACTGATCAGAGATCAGCAGAGCTTATGCCGTGGTGCGGCGTCCGTCGTCCGTCTGTCTGTCCGTCTGTCCGTAAACTTTTATTTGTAGCGACTACTCCTCTGAAACTACTGGATGGATATTCATGAAACTTTACAGAAATATTGCCCATGAAGTCTAGTTGATCCTAGCAAAAAATCATGTTGATGTGAAATCCATGATGGCAGACAAAGCTAAAAATAGATTTTTAAAATACAAGTTTGTAGCGACTCCTTCTTGAAAACTATAAGTGATATTGATATGGGACTTTTTCTAAAATGATCAGCATGACATGATATTGGTCCTTGTCAAATATCGTTTTGATTCGACGTTAAACATGGCTGCCAGTGGCCATCTTTGTTTACATAGAGTTATATAGTAAAAACTTGTAGCGACTACTCCTCTGAAACTACTTGGCGGATTTTCATGAAACTTTACAGGAATGTTGCTCTTGATGTCTAATTGATCCTAGAAAAATTTCAGGTCGGCCCGAAATTCTGATGGCCGCCACAGCTAAAAATAGATTTTTAAAAGATAAGTTTGTAGCGACTACTTCTTGAAAACTATAAGTGATAATCATATGGGACTTTTTCTAAAATGATCAGCATGACATGATGTTGATCCAAGTCGAACATTATTTTGATTCGACGTTAAACATGGCTGCCAGTGGCCATTTTTGTTTACATAGAGTTATTTAGTAAAAACTTGTAGCGACTACTCCTCTGAAACTACTTGACGGATGTTCATAAAACTTCACAGGAATATTGCACTTGATGTCTAGTTGATCCTAGAAAAATTTCAGGCTGGCTGGAAATTCAAGATGGCCGCCACGGCTAAAAATAGATTTAAAATAAATAAATTTGTAGTGACTACTTCTTGAAAACTATAAGTGATATTGATATGGGACTTTTTCTAAAATGATCAGCATGACATGATGTTGATCCTTGTCGAAAATTATTTAGATTCGACATTAAACATGGGCGCCAGTGGCCAACTTTGTTTACATAGAGTTTGTATAGTAACAATTTGTAGCGACTACTTCTCTGAAACTACTTGGCGGATTTTCATGAATCTTCACAGGAATGTTGCTCTTGATGTCTAGTTGATCCTAGCAAAATTTCAGGTCGGGCGGAAATTCAAGATGGCCGCCACGGCTAAAAATAAATTTTCAAAATAGCAGTTTGTAGCGCCTGCTTCTTGAAAACTATAAGTGATATTGATAAGCGTCTTTTCCTAAAATGATCAGTATGACATGATGTTGATCCTTGTCGAAAATTATTTTGATTTGACTTTAAACATGGCTGCCAGCGGCCATCTTTGTTTACATAGAGTTATATAATGAAAACTTGTAGCGACTACTCCTCTGAAACTACTTGATTGATTTTCATGAAACTTCACACGAATGTTGCTCTTGATGTCTAATTGATCCTAACAAAACTTCAGGTCGGCCGGAAATTTAAGATGGCCGCCACGGCTAAAAGTAGATTTTCAAAAAACAAGTTTGTAGCGACTACTTCTTGAAAACTATAAGTGATATTGATATGGGACTTTTTCTAAAATGATCAGTATGACATGATGTTGATCCTTGTCAAAAATTATTTTGATTTGACATTAAACATCGCCGCCAGCGGCCATCTTTGTTTACATAGAGTTTTATAATGAAAACTTGTAGCGACTACTCCTATGAAACTACTTGATGGATTTTCATGAAACTTCACGGGAATGTTGACCTAGGTATCAAAAATCTATCAGTAGAGCTTCAAGGTCATTGACCTCTTGTTTAGTCTTGTCTGATGCACACATCGGGATAGGGTGGTAATATTATTAACATGTAAATCCTATGTATATTTCTGCCCCGTGCCCTCCCCAGTGTGGCCTCCGCGTGGCTTTGGCGGAGGGACACACTCCACTTGACGTGCTTACTTTCATAGCGCACGCCTTATTTGGCTTTGTTTCATATTGAGAGATCTGGAGTGATGTCCTACTAACAACACTGGGTTATTTTATTTTATTTTATTGTGTTTTAAAAATATATGCTTACATCTTATGATGTCCATTCCTTCTGGAAGGGAGCACGAGGCAGATAAAACATGGAGTATGTATATATGTAAATATTAAGATAGAATAGTTTTTAAAAAAAAGAAATGGTGACGCGCTGGCGTTGGAATATATTGTATCCTCAATTTAAATTTAAAATAACAAATAGACCAACCAGAGCTTAATATAAACATCTAAGGGCAGTTAATATACTATATTATTTATTTATCTAATCGCCTTCTGAATTGACGGTCTACCTGGTTCTTGCCATTATTGAAACAATTACTCCCCCTTAATTTCCCCTTCCAACCATATTAACCACCTACTGAACAGCTCGCCAAAAGGCCTAGTGCCATAGGGCGAGCAAAAATAAAAACTATCACACACAGTAAAGATAAAAAGAAGAATGCAGCAACTAATTATGGTAGTGCACATTATCATTATGATACACGTGTTTGGTATTACTGTCATAGAACATCCAGACTGTATTGATCCTATACCATTAGGGTATCCTATTGGTTTAATTGTCGTAGGGACTATAAACCTTAATTTAAAGGAAGTTATTTAATGGGGGGAAAATCGAGAGATTATGCTTGACACTTAACAAACAACCAAGAAAATGTGCTGTACCATATAAGTTTAATTAAACTTATCGTAAATGTCTTAAAATACAAGCCCAAAGCGCTATTCACAAAGCCACGCCAGCCCCCGGAAAGAGAAAAGAAAATCTGAATAATTTAAAGGAAATATACAAGATTAATGTTCGACATGGTGAGCTCCACACACACACCTCCCCGACCCAAACATGTTTATTGCAATAAAAACAGTGTGTTCATGATATATTTGTTCATTTATACTTAACATACATTCTTTGAATGAGAACAAATCCGCTAAAGAGCAATGTTCCCAGGCAGCTATGCTAACCTCTCGGCCACCACAGAATGTCATTTTTTTGTTATTGTATTGTATTATAATCGAGCAGGACCAGAAGTTAATCGTATTTATTTTCAGTATCAAAACTAGTGTTTTATAATTACATATATCGCTTTAAATAATCAAGTTTCAAGTTTCAAGTTTTACTTATTCAAGGCTCATTAAGAGCATCTGATATAACAAATTTACATTGTGCAGAAAACAGAACAATAACAGAACTATTTACATAACAGAACTATTTACATAACAATACACATAATCAGATAACCATCACACAACCAACCTGAATGCAATGACTAGAATGAATAATGAGTGAATCCTAATTTACATGTTTAGTTATGTATTTTTGTTATATAGTTTGTTTTGTTTTTTTGTTCTTTTTTGTAACAATAAGCATAGAATATGGAGAATGAGTGTATACATTTATATTACATAAACTATATATATGTGCAATGTGAATATCTGTATGTTTCGAGATGAAAGAAACATTTTTTTCTTTCAGTCTTTGAGCAAAACTATATCCAGTTATTTACAAGCTTTAAGAATGAGTTCACAAAATCTGGCTAATTTTAATTATGTATTCTTATCTTTACTATTCATTAATAGCTCATATTTAACAGAATTTGTATTTTTATAAAAATATTGACCGATAATGTTTTTCCTGTCACTTGCAAAGTGTTTACAAATAAATAAATAGTGAAATTCATCACCCAACAAATGAGCATTACAAAGTGTACATGTGCGTAGATTTCTGTCTATGTTTAAATGTCTTCCTTTTTCTATAGACATTTTATGATTATTCATGCAACGGAATTTACATAAAGTATTAGACAAACCAAAGGCAAACTATTAAAATACTGCTCAAAAACAAACTCTTTGTAATACATTCTATAGTTTAAAAATGTACCTAGACTTTGTATATCACTATTCCAAGATTGAACAAATTGATCTGTTATGCGACTCGTAACTAATTTTCTAAAATAATCTGGGCTATAAACTTTCTGATCTAACCAGTAATTAGACATCCCAAGTTCGTTGAGTGACTTTTCAACAAATTGTCATTTTCTTCTTTTTATATCGGATATTTTTATACTGCGTTGTGTCAGCAACTAACTGGTTGGCGTAAAAGACTTCAATTGAAAATAATTTTAAACGATACGCTGCTTCATAACGATAATATATCGCGGGAAACCAGGATCTCAAACTTGTCGCTAGGTGGGGTTCAACTATAATGGGGTGTCGCCATTTTGAAAAAGACGATGGTGGCAATAGACGCAGGTAGAACATACGCCTAAAAACGTTTCCTATCAATATTTTAATGAGACATTGGAACGAAACGTGCCTTATAGGTAACTTATACGGAAAGAAAGCTTGTGGTTGTAGGTGAGGTCACCTTGGTCTGGCTGAAGGTCACTGTTATGTTCGATAACTTTAGTTAGCAATGAGATATTGCAACGAAACTGGCTGATTAGAAACGATGCACATCTGTTATAACATTTGCCTGTTTATAGAAGGTAGCATTTGAGATCACTGGGGTCAAGGTCACTGTTACTAAAATAGAAACATGTTTCCGGGCAATAATTTGTTAGGAATGAGATATTGGAACGACATTTGGTGTTTAGGTAGCGTATATAGAAAGAAAGCTTAAGATTGCATTTGAGGTCACTGGAGTGAAGGTCAATGCTGTTCTTACTAGACAAATGGTATCTGTGCAATATTTTTAGTTAGGAATGAGATATCGGTACGAAACCTAGTGTGAAGGTGGCTTATATGGACAGGAAGCTTTGGATTGTATTTGAGATCACTGAGATCTCGATTTCCGGAAATAGCAAAACAGTTTCCGGGCGTCAAATTCATGGTTTCCGGTCAACAATTTTAAATAGCATTTCAAATGGAAAACCTGGTTTTCGTGTAATTTTCACGTTTTTTTGTTTAAATGGTGATCCTCGGGTTATATTTGAGCATTCCCCCGGGGTACCAGTTTAAAAGTTATATTATAACATCTTTTAAACCTCTTTATCTGACTTTCATCTGACTCACTGTTATTACTGTTGCACGTGTCTCTGTTATTACTGTTGCACGTGTCTGCAATGGACAAAGCTTATTAGGCCGTGTGCTGCTCAACTTTTCGGTACCAACTCAGCTGGCAAATTCTAGTTGCTATAACCTTTTAGATCTATCTTAATAAATAATAAATAGCCATGATAGTTTTTCTGAAACGGTAGCTTAACACATTATTTTTGGGCAAAAACATCCAAATTTGAACAAAAATCGCTAAAAACTGGAATAATTTTTTTAATATTATTATCATTGCAATATTAGGGAGCAGAAGCTTCTGAAAGTTGCCTGTTATATTCATGTAAATAAAAATAATATTTGAAATGAACAAAATGTAGACAGCTTGCCATTTTGGGGGGAAATCAGCAAAAAAAGCGTACAAATTGCTCATTTTTGGAATAATTTTTAAAAAAATATTGACACTTTCAGTTAAACAAAATAGTAGGTTTTAAAGTGTTTCCATTTATCTAGAGATGTCCTGAGATATAGGTAAAATTCTAAAGGATCAGAGATTTGGAAAAACTGGGATATTTTGGGCCAAAAGTTGCAAATTTTAACCAAAATCCCTAAAAACGGGATTACTTCTAAAAATATAATTCTCATTACAACAGAAGGAGATTGAAAGACCTTAAAGTTATCTGTTATATACAAGTTCATGAAAACAAATATTTGGAATGAATAAAATATATAAATCTTGAAATTTTGGGGGGAAATCAACACAAAATGAATTAAAGTCGCTGATTTTTGGAATAGTTATGAAATTTTAAATTATGATTAAAATAAAATAAAACAGAAGTCGTTATAGTATTTCTTTAAATGTAAAGGTGTCATGAGCTACAGAAGAGACAGTCCTAAAGGATCAGAGATTTAAAAATACCATTACTTTTGGCCCAGAATATCGAAATTTAAACCAAAACTGCCGAAAACTGGACTATTTAAAATACAATTTTATTGCAATATAAGGAGTTGAATCTTCTGAAAATAAACATTCTATTATATAAATGTGCATGGGAAAAATGTTTGGAATAAACAAAGTTGATATATCTTGACTTTTTTGGAGAAAATCTACAATAATAAAGCATAAAATAAAAGATTTTTGGATATTTATTTATAACAAAATAAAGTATTTTTCAAAAATGTAAATAAAGATGTATTAAGGTACAGACAAAATGTTCCTAAGTAACTTGAAAGCAGGCTGCAATTAGAATTTACGAAAATTTGAATATTTATTAAAAAATGATTTCTTTTGAAATGAAATGGAGCTGAAGGTCTTTACCATTTTCTTATTATGTAGATAAAGAGGCACCCATTACATTTTGACTTAAATATACCAGTTTTGAATTATATTATCTTTCCTCTTGTTTCGATTTCATAGCTAAAGATATGATCGACAGACAGGTATCTAGAAGATACTTGACTCAAATAAATCAATAATACGTTAGAATCATCGAAGAATGGTATTTTTGTTTGATTGATTAACCTTTAATCTTATTTACCTGATAGTATGAGTGATGTATTTTAGATATAAAGAAAGATTCAAATATCGGACAGGTAAAGCAGCATTCAAGGACGACAGTCAACCACAAAACACCAAAACAATCACGCAAACAGACAACCGAGAAGGCAAAAGTAATAAAAAATGCAAACGACATCACAAACACAAAAAGGTTGAAGTACACATATTCACACTGTCCACTATGATCGAGAAACGAAAAAATGTTTAATGATTATGTATTTTTATTGATTTGCTCAAGGGTCTGCTTAGACTTATTGTTATATGTATGGAGGGTGGCCTCGAACCTCCATAGACCTATGACGAGGCAAATAAATTTTCTTCTTCTTCTTCTATGTTCGTGTATATGGAAAAAAAATGGACGAACACACAAAAAAATTAATAAAAAAATAGCTTAAAATAAAAGAATTGCATGAATATCATGTATTTGTAATATAAGACATTTTTAAACGATTTTGATAATTAAACTCAAAATCACAAATTGCATACGTAAATGCCATTGTAGTATTTCTTTTATAAAACTATTGCAAACAAAAAACATGCCAATTAACAGAACCGAGAGAAGTGATATTTCAGTTTTGGGTTGAGAAAAATGCAATTAAGAAGTAAACGTAGTTTTAAAGAAAACTCAGCCTGGAAAATAATATACGTCTCAAAGCTACATAAAGAGACAATCATAATATTAACATCTTTAACAGAATACTACGTTTTCATCTGCCGAATGTTGACGCATGTTAACATTCTGAATCTGGTATGCATGCTACAGCTAACTCCCCTGCATGAATTCACACCATGTTGCAATACAGGGAAGTCTATGCTTTCTGCAAGTACAGTGTAAAGTAAGTTTCGCAAGATACTTTGATAACATTCCGAAATTATAAAGGAACAGATGGGCATCTGTTATAACAGGCCTTGAACAGATGGGCATCTGTTATAACAGGCCTTATAACAAAGTTCAAGGTGTAACATCCCTATTCTAAAGCTATGTAAGACTGTCCGATGTCCTTGTTTGCACGTGGTGGTATGCGCGCAAATTTTGTACTGCTGCTGTTGCATATGTATGGGGAATACTGCTCATCAAGAGCTGACCAGTTGAATTCACAACGCTATATGATGGACATAGAACAAGCCGTTGTAATGAGACACTGGATTATTATTAACTGATATCCACTTGATAATTATTCCAGGGTCTCATTACAACAGCTTGTTGTATGCCCATTCTACTGAGTGGTGGATTGGATTGGAAAATCTCACCATCAGATTTTGCTATAGACCGTGTGTCCATTTAGACAACCTGCTGTTTAAAATAATATTTAACTACTGTCTTTCAAAACATGTCTGTCAGGATGCTCTGTCCTATTGACGTAGCTGTATCTAGATTATACTCAAACTACTTTGTAAATCAGTTGTTTTCATTTAAGAACGATTTTCCTACTCCCAAGAACTGAAGCAAAGACTGCTGTGCTAGTCTTTCAAACCTCCTTGCAACATTGCCTTTGCATCTACCCTGTGTTAACTTGCATCACGTGTAACACTCGTTAGCTGCTGAATATTCAAGGACTATTTATCTGCCATCTTTTTATAAACACAAACTCCAAAATGGATGGGGTATGGTCAAGTGAAATTTTCAACCAAATGCATACTTTAGGCATGAGCAATGTCAACCATAATGTACATGACAGTACTTCAATATTATTTACGTGAACATAATATCAGAAATAATACGTATATGACTGAAATATGCCCTTTTTATCCGAAAAGTATGACGGCAATTTTATTAAAAATGTCAATTAAATTGTTCCATTTATCCAGCGAGAGCAGACGAGACATCATTTCTAAATAAAATAAACCATGTTATCACATCTGCCAAATCTCAAAGTGCACCATTGTAAAAAGGCAAAGATATTCTTTCAATGACGTGGTTTCGAAATAATCTCAATGTTATAGTATGATGACATAGACGGACTTTCTCTGTATTTTTTTTATAACCGGCAACTATATTTATGGATGTGTTAAACAGAACTGAGTGACTATTTTGCATAGAAACATTGCCAACAAAACCAATTGATCATTATCATGTCTATATTCGGTCCAAACCAAATAAAAAGTATAATAAACTGTTCATCCGAACGTTTCACCTTACCACGTTTCAGTTTACAATGTAAGTGCACACTTTTCATGTGTATTGACATTTTAAATATCAAAAATATGTTTTTCTTTTTTAAACAGTGGTGTACTATTACAATTATGCTATACATATTTTTAGTGTGAATGTGAATTCAACAATAGTATATAATTCAATGATGGAATCAAGGGCTGATAATCACATAGGCTTTTGCATATGTTAAATAAATAACGAGAAGGGTGTTCCACGGAACACTTTTGTAGATTGTCATGTGCTTATTTAACGTTATGAGCTAGGTCAGGTTGCAGGTAAAGGTTTAATGGAAAGGGGCATAACTTTGCCGAAATCAAAAACAAAGTTAGACATGTGTAACGACTTTCCTTGGGGTGAGTTGAAGATATTTATGAAGTTTCATGAACATAGGTGAACTATTTTTTAAGTTATGACCAAGTTCAGGTTGCAGGTTAAAGCGTGACGGACAGGCGGACGAAGACGATGAATGAAGACAGACTAAGGACAAAGCGATATCTGCCTGTCTGCCATGCTACGAAGGTGACACAAAGACAAATAAAATGGAACGTTGAATTGTAACATTTCTATGAATCAATTTTTAATCTTAGTTTATTTTTTCTAATTAAAATCTTATAAGTGTACTTTATTATCTCCCTTTATAGCAACACATTTATTACAGAGAGGTCAGACGTTTATATTATTTCGTATTGTTTCGTATATGCAGAATCTAAAAAACTATATTTACATGTAATTTGCTTAAAAAGTATAAATGTATTCTAATTTGTTTGGTTATATTTACCTTCTTTCGATAGAATGTGCGTTTAATGATTAAAATGGTTGAATGTTTGCTTCTTATGTTTTTATACGTTTTTAAGGGTTGAAATATTGAACTGTTATATGTTTACATGACTTACGTAACCATTTTGAACGCAATCAAATACACAAAAACAAATTTGGTGGAGTTAATCCATGCCATACATCTATTTTTATATCAGTTTAGAACATTTTCTTAAAAATTACCTCCCTTTATAAAACAATAGTTTTACACACTTAAGCTACCGAACTAAAAATACTATCCTGGCTTAAAAGAAGCGTAAGACATTGACCTTTCCGAAAATGCATATTAGAATTTGCCAGCTTGAGTGGTACCAATATGTCAAAATTTGGGTAGCAGCACACGGCCTATATCAGGTGGGTGATTCAGGACCATTTTTTGGTCTTGTTTTAGTTATGTCTGAACGTTTTTATTGTTTTCGTTGATTAGATCCATATCGCCATCCCATTAATACGCGTTGCCGGTTTGTCCAGGATAACAACAACGCCTCGTACGCTGACCTTTTGTTGTGGCACTTTTAGAATAGTGGATTTGTTGATTTGTTTGTGTTTTGCGTCATTTTCAGCACATTTTAGGCCATACATGACGGGCGATTTTTAGTGGTTAAGGCAGACCGCCCATTTTTTCCTGGGTAGAACCAATACTGTTTACCCACCGCATCCGTAAATATCATTATGTTTCATTTTTCAGTACAGCCAGCTCCTCACTCCGAAAAGCCAAATGTATCCAAATCATAATAAATTATGTTTATACATTTATACGCTGTCGGACAGTCAGCGGACTCGATCAGAGTGGGTCCCGACGGGGTTGATACATTACTCTGTCGAACAGTCAACGGACTCAATCGGGGGTGGGAGTGGACTCAATCAGGGTGGGTCCCAACGAGGTTGATACATTATTCTGTCTGACAGTTAGCGGACTCAATCAGGGGTAGGTCCCGACGTGACTGATACATTATGCTGTCAGACAGTCAGCGGACTCAATCAGGGGTGGGTCCCGACGAGGTTGATTCATTACGCTCTCTAACAGTCAGCAGACTCAGTTAGGGGTGGGTCCCGACGAGGTTGATTCATTACGCTCTCTAACAGTCAGCGGACTCAATCAGGGGTGGGTCCCGACGTGGTTTAAACATTATTCTGTCGGACAGTCAGCGGACTCAATCAGGGGTAGGTCCCGACGTGGTTGATACATGACGCTATCGGACAGTCAGCGGACTCGATCAGGGGTGGGTCCCGACGAGGTTGATTCATTACGCTCTCTTACAGTCAGCGGACTCAATCAGGGGTGGGTCCCGACGAGGTTGATTCATTACGTTCTCTAACAGTCAGCGGACTCAATCAGGGGTGGGTTCCGACGAGGTTGATTCATTACGCTCTCTAACAGTCAGCGGACTCAATCAGGGGTAGGTCCCGACGTGGTTGATACATTATTCTGTCGGACATTCAGCGGACTCAGTCAGGGGTAGGTCCCGACGTGGTTGATACATTACGCTGTCGGACAGTCAGCGGACTCTATCAGGGGTGGGTCCCGACGAGGTTGATACATGACGCTGTCGGACAGTCACCTGACTCAATCAGGGGTGGGTCCCGACGAGGTTGATACATGACGCTGTCGGACAGTCACCTGACTCAATCAGGGGTGGGTCCCGACGAGGTTGATACATGACTCTGTCGGACAGTCACCTGACTCAATCTGGGGTGGGTCCCGACCAGGTTGATACATGACGCTGTCGGACAGTCATCTGGCTCAATCAGGGGTGGGTCCCGACGAGGTTGATACATTACGCTGTCGGAGAGTCACCTGACTCAATAAGGGGTGGGTCCCGACCAGGTTGATACATGACGCTGTCGGACAGTCACCTGACTCAATCAGTGGTGGATCCCGACGTGGGTGATACATTACGCTACAGGACAGTCACCTGACTCAATCAGGGGTGGGTCCCGACGTGGTTGATACATTACGCTGTCGAACAGTCAACTGACTCAATCAGGGGTGGGTCCCGACGAGGTTGATACATTACGCTGTCGGAGCTTGAGCGGAATCAATAATGGATGGTACCGACGAGGTTGATACATTATGCTGTCGGACAGTCACCTGACTTAATCAGGGGTGGGTCCCGACGTGGTTGATACATGACGCTGTCGCAAAGTCACCTGACTCAATCAGGGGTGGGTCCCGACGAGGTTGATATATTACGCTGTCAGACAGTCATCTGACTCAGTCAGGGGTGGGTCCCGAAGAGGTTGATACATGACGCTGTCGGACAGTCACCTGACTCAGTCAGGGGTGGGTCCCGACGTGGTTGATATATTACGCTGTCGGACAGTCACATTACTCAATCAGGGGTGTGTCCCGACGAGGTTGATACATGACGCTGTCGGACAGTCACCTGACTCAGTCAGAAGTGGGTCTCGACGTGGTTGATATATTACACTGTCGGACAGTCACCTGACTCAATCAGGGGTGGGTCCCGACGAGGTTGATACATTACGCTGTCGGACAGTGACCTGACTCACACAGGGGTGGGTCCCGACGAGGTTGATACATGACGCTGTCGGACAGTCACCTGACTCAATCAGGGGTGGGTCCCGACGAGGTTGATACATTACGCTGTCGGACAGTCATCCACCTGACTCGATCAGGGGTGGGTCCCGACGAGGTTGATACATTACGCTGTCGGACAGTCAGCATACTCAATCATGGGTGGGTCCCGACGAGGTTGATATATTACGCTGTCGGCCAGTCACCTGACTCAATCTGTGATGTGTCCCGAACAGGTTGATACATGAGCTGTCGGACAGTCACCTGACTCAGTCAGGGGTGGGTCCCGACTTGTTTGATATATGACGCTGTCGGACAGTCATCTGACTCAATGAGGGGTGGGTCCCGACGAGGTTGATACACGATGCTGTCGGACAGTCACCTGACTCAGTCAGGGGTGGGTCCCGACGAGGTTGATACATTACGCTGTCGGAGAGTAAGCGGAAACAATCAGGGATGGTACCGAGGAGGTTGATACATTATGCTGTCGGACAGTCACCTGACTCACTCAGGAGTAGTCACCTGACTCAATCAGGGATGGGTACCGACGAGGTTGATACATTACGCTGTCGGAGAGTGAGCGGAATCAATCAGGGATGGTACCTACGAGGTCGATATATTATGCTGTCGGACAGTCACCTGACTCAGTCAGGGGTGGGTCCCGACGAGGTTGATACATTACGCACTAGGGGAGTGAGCGGAATAAATCAGGGATGGGTACCGACGAGGTTGATACATTACGCTGTCGGAGAGTGAGCGGATTCAATGAGGGATGGGTACCGACGAGGTTGATACATTACGCTGTCGGAGAGTGAGCGGAATCAATCAGGGATGGGTACCGACGAGGTTGATACATTACTCCGTCGGAGAGTGAGCGGAATCAATCAGGGATGGGTACCGACGAGGTTTATACATAACGCTGTCGGAGAGTGAGCGGAATCAATCAGGGATGGTACCGATGAGGTTGATACATTACGCTGTCGGAGAGTGAGCGGAATCAATCAGGGATGGTACCGATGAGGTTGATACATTACGCTGTCGGAGAGTGAGCGGAATCAATCAGGGATGGTACCGAAGAGGTTGATTCATTACGCTGTCGGAGAGTGAGCGGAATCAATCAGGGATGGTACTGAAGAGGTTGATACATTACGCTGTCGGAGAGTGAGCGGAATCAATAAGGGATGGTATCGACGCGGTTGATACATTACGCTGTCGGACAGTGAGCGGAATCAAACAGGGATGGGTACCGACGAGGTTGATACATTACGCTGTTGGAGAGTGAGCGGAATCAATCAGGGATGGGTACCGACGAGGTTGATATATTACGCTGTCGAAGAGTGAGCGGACTCAATCAGGGTTGGGTACCGACGAGGTTGATACATTACGCGACTGCGAGTGAGCCGAATCAATCAGGGATGGTACCGACGAGGTTGATACATTTCGCTGTCGGAGAGGGAGCGCAATCCATCAGGGATGGGTACCGACTAGGTTGATACATTACGCTGTCATAGAATGAGCAGAATTAATCAGGGATGGGTACCGACGAGGTTGATACATTACGCTGTCGGAGAGTGAGCGGAATCCATCAGGGATGGGTACCGACTAGGTTGATACATTACGCTGTCAGAGAGTGAGCGGAATCAATCAGGGATGGGTACCGACTAAGTTGATACATTACGCTGTCGTACCGACGAGGTTGATACATTACGCTGTCGGAGAGTGAGCGGAATCAATCAGGGATGAGTACCGACGAGGTTGATACATTACGCTGTCGGAGAGTGAGCGGAATCAATCAGGGATGGTACCGATGAGGTTGACACATTATGCTGTCGTACCGACGAGGTTGATACATTACGCTGTCGGAGAGTGAGCGGAATCAATCAGGGATGGGTACCGACGAGATTGATACATTACGCTGTCGGAGAGTGAGCGGAATCAATCAGGGATGGTACCGACGAGGTTGATACATTACGCTGTCGGAGAGTGAGCGGAATCAAACAGGGATTGGTAACGACGAGTTTATACATTACGCTGTCGGAGAGTGAACGGAATCAATCAGGGATGGTAGCGATGAGGTTGATACATTACGCTGTCGGAAAGTGAGCGAAATCAATCAGGGATGGGTTGATACATTACGCTGTCGGAGAGTGAGCGAAATCAATCAGGATGGGTACCGACGAGGTTGATACAGTACACTGTCAGAGATTGAGCGGAATCAATCAGGGATGGGTACCGACGAGGTTGATACATTACGCTGTCGGAGAGTGACGGAATCAATCAGGGATGGTACCGACGAGGTTGATACATTACGCTGTCGGAGAGTGAGCGGACTCAATCAGGGCTGGGTACCGATGAGGTTGATACATTACGCGACTGCGAGTGAGCCGAATCAATCATTGATGGTACCGACGAGGTTGATACATTACGCTGTTGGAGAGTGAGCGGAATCAATCAGGGATGGGTACCGACGAGGTTGATACATTACGCTGTCGGAGAGTGAGCGGAATCAATCAGGGATGGTACCGAAGAGGTTGATTCATTACGCTGTCGGAGAGTGAGCGGAATCAATCAGGGATGGTACCGAAGAGGTTGATACATTACGCTGTCGGAGAGTGAGCGGAATCAATCATTGATGGTACCGACGAGGTTGATACATTACGCTGTTGGAGAGTGAGCGGAATCAATCAGGGATGGGTACCGACTAGGTTGATACATGACGCTGTCGGACAGTCATCTGGCTCAATCAGGGGTGGGTCCCGACGAGGTTGATACATTACGCTGTCGGAGAGTCACCTGACTCAATAAGGGGTGGGTCCCGACCAGGTTGATACATGACGCTGTCGGACAGTCACCTGACTCAATCAGTGGTGGATCCCGACGTGGGTGATACATTACGCTACAGGACAGTCACCTGACTCAATCAGGGGTGGGTCCCGACGTGGTTGATACATTACGCTGTCGAACAGTCAACTGACTCAATCAGGGGTGGGTCCCGACGAGGTTGATACATTACGCTGTCGGAGCTTGAGCGGAATCAATAATGGATGGTACCGACGAGGTTGATACATTATGCTGTCGGACAGTCACCTGACTTAATCAGGGGTGGGTCCCGACGTGGTTGATACATGACGCTGTCGGACAGTCACCTGACTCAATCAGGGGTGGGTCCCGACGAGGTTGATATATTACGCTGTCAGACAGTCATCTGACTCAGTCAGGGGTGGGTCCCGAAGAGGTTGA
Source organism: Cyrtodaria siliqua (assembly GCA_037043455.1). Taxonomy (NCBI): domain Eukaryota; kingdom Metazoa; phylum Mollusca; class Bivalvia; order Adapedonta; family Hiatellidae; genus Cyrtodaria; species Cyrtodaria siliqua. Next base: position 41,857 of record JAWPHD010005003.1, read on the forward strand.
TACATGACGCTGTCGGACAGTCACCTGACTCAGTCAGGGGTGGGTCCCGACGTGGTTGATATATTACGCTGTCGGACAGTCACATTACTCAATCAGGGGTGTGTCCCGACGAGGTTGATACATGACGCTGTCGGACAGTCACCTGACTCAGTCAGAAGTGGGTCTCGACGTGGTTGATATATTACACTGTCGGACAGTCACCTGACTCAAACAGGGGTGGGTCCCGACGAGGTTGATACATTACGCTGTCGGACAGTGACCTGACTCAGTCAGTGGTGGGTCCCGATGAGGTTGATACATTACGCTGTCGGACAGTCATCTGACTCACACAGGGGTGGGTCCCGACGAGGTTGATACATGACGCTGTCGGACAGTCACCTGACTCAATCAGGGGTGGGTCCCGACGAGGTTGATACATTACGTTGTCGGACAGTCATCCACCTGACTCGATCAGGGGTGGGTCCCGACGAGGTTGATACATTACGCTGTCGGACAGTCAGCATACTCAATCAGGGGTGGGTCCCGACGAGGTTGATATATTACGCTGTCGGCCAGTCACCTGACTCAATCTGTGATGTGTCCCGAACAGGTTGATACATGAGCTGTCGGACAGTCACCTGACTCAGTCAGGGGTGGGTCTCGACTTGTTTGATATATGACGCTGTCGGACAGTCATCTGACTCAATGAGGGGTGGGTCCCGACGAGGTTGATACACGATGCTGTCGGACAGTCACCTGACTCAGTCAGGGGTGGGTCCCGACGAGGTTGATACATTACGCTGTCGGAGAGTAAGCGGAAACAATCAGGGATGGTACCGAGGAGGTTGATACATTATGCTGTCGGACAGTCACCTGACTCACTCAGGAGTAGTCACCTGACTCAATCAGGGATGGGTACCGACGAGGTTGATATATTATGCTGTCGGACAGTCATCTGACTCAGTCAGGGGTGGATCCCGACGAGGTTGATACATTACGCACTAGGGGAGTGAGCGGAATAAATCAGGGATGGGTACCGACGAGGTTGATACATTACGCTGTCGGAGAGTGAGCGGATTCAATCAGGGATGGGTACCGACGAGGTTGATACATTACGCTGTCGGAGAGTGAGCGGAATCAATCAGGGATGGGTACCGACGAGGTTGATACATTACTCCGTCGGAGAGTGAGCGGAATCAATCAGGGATGGGTACCGACGAGGTTTATACATAACGCTGTCGGAGAGTGAGCGGAATCAATCAGGGATGGTACCGATGAGGTTGATACATTACGCTGTCGGAGAGTGAGCGGAATCAATCAGGGATGGTACCGATGAGGTTGATACATTACGCTGTCGGAGAGTGAGCGGAATCAATCAGGGATGGTACCGACGAGGCTGATACATTACTCTGTTGGAGAGTGAGCGGAATCAATCAGGGATGGGTACCGACGAGGTTGATACATTACGCTGTCGAAGAGTGAGCGGACTCAATCAGGGTTGGGTACCGACGAGGTTGATACATTACGCGACTGCGAGTGAGCCGCATCAATCAGGGATGGTACCGACGAGGTTGATACATTACGCTGTCGGAGAGGGAGCGCAATCCATCAGGGATGGGTACCGACTAGGTTGATACATTACGATGTCATAGAATGAGCAGAATTAATCAGGGATGGGTACCGACGAGGTTGATACATTACGCTGTCGGAGAGTGAGCGGAATCCATCAGGGATGGGTACCGACTAGGTTGATACATTACGCTGTCAGAGAGTGAGCGGAATCAATCAGGGATGGGTACCGACTAAGTTGATACATTACGCTGTCGTACCGACGAGGTTGATACATTACGCTGTCGGAGAGTGAGCGGAATCAATCAGGGATGAGTACCGACGAGGTTGATACATTACGCTGTCGGAGAGTGAACGGAATCAATCAGGGATGATAGCGATGAGGTTGATACATTATGCTGTCGGAAAGTGAGTGGAATCAATCAGGGAAGGGTACCGACGAGGTTGATACATTACGCTGTCGGAGAGTGAGCGGAATCAATCAGGGATGGTACCGACGAGGTTGACACATTATGCTGTCGTACCGACGAGGTTGATACATTACGCTGTCGGAGAGTGAGCGGAATCAATCAGGGATGGGTACCGACGAGATTGATACATTACGCTGTCGGAGAGTGAGCGGAATCAATCAGGGATGATACCGACGAGGTTGATACATTACGCTGTCGGAGAGTGAGCGGAATCAAACAGGGATTGGTAACGACGAGTTTATACATTACGCTGTCGGAGAGTGAACGGAGTCAATCAGGGATGGTAGCGATGAGGTTGATACATTACGCTGTCGGAAAGTGAGCGAAATCAATCAGGGATGGGTTGATACATTACGCTGTCGGAGAGTGAGCGAAATCAATCAGGATGGGTACCGACGAGGTTGATACAGTACACTGTCAGAGATTGAGCGGAATCAATCAGGGATGGGTACCGACGAGGTTGATACATTACGCTGTCGGAGAGTGACGGAATCAATCAGGGATGGTACCGACGAGGTTGATACATTACGCTGTCGGAGAGTGAGCGGACTCAATCAGGGCTGGGTACCGATGAGGTTGATACATTACGCGACTGCGAGTGAGCCGAATCAATCATTGATGGTACCGACGAGGTTGATACATTACGCTGTTGGAGAGTGAGCGGAATCAATCAGGGATGGGTACCGACGAGGTTGATACATTACGCTGTCGGAGAGTGAGCGGAATCAATCAGGGATGGTACCGAAGAGGTTGATTCATTACGCTGTCGGAGAGTGAGCGGAATCAATCATTGATGGTACCGACGAGGTTGACACATTATGCTGTCGGAGAGTGAGCGGAATCAATCAGGGATGGTACCGATGAGGTTGATACATTACGCTGTCGGAGAGTGAGCGGAATCAATCAGGGATGGTACCGAAGAGGTTGATACATTACGCTGTCGGAGAGTGAGCGGAATCAATCATTGATGGTACCGACGAGGTTGATACCTTACGCTGTTGGAGAGTGAGCGGAATCAATCAGGGATGGGTACCGACTAGGTTGATACATTACGCTGTCGGAGAGTGAGCGGAATCAATCAGGGATGGGTACCGACTAGGTTGATACATTACGCTGTCGGAGAGTGAGCGGAATCAATCAGGGATGTGTACCGATGAGGTTGATACATTACGCTGTCGGAGAGTGAGCGGAATCAATCAGGGATGTGTACCGACGAGGTTGATACATTACGCTGACGGAGAGTGAGCGGAATCAATCAGGGATGGTACCGACGAGGTTGACACATTATGCTGTCGTACCGACGAGGTTGATACATTACGCTGTCGGAGAGTGAGCGGAATCAATCAGGGATGGGTACCGACGAGATTGATACATTACGCTGTCGGAGAGTGAGCGGAATCAATCAGGGATGGTACCGACGAGGTTGATACATTACGCTGTCGGAGAGTGAGCGGAATCAAACAGGGATTGGTAACGACGAGTTTATACATTACGCTGTCGGAGAGTGAACGGAATCAATCAGGGATGGTAGCGATGAGGTTGATACATTACGCTGTCGGAAAGTGAGCGAAATCAATCAGGGATGGGTTGATACATTACGCTGTCGGAGAGTGAGCGAAATCAATCAGGATGGGTACCGACGAGGTTGATACAGTACACTGTCAGAGATTGAGCGGAATCAATCAGGGATGGGTAACGACGAGGTTGATACATTACGCTGTCTGAGAGTGACGGAATCAATCAGGGATGGTACCGACGAGGTTGATACATTACGCTGTCGGAGAGTGAGCGGACTCAATCAGGGCTGGGTACCGATGAGGTTGATACATTACGCGACTGCGAGTGAGCCGAATCAATCATTAATGGTACCGACGAGGTTGATACATTACGCTGTTGGAGAGTGAGCGGAATCAATCAGGGATGGGTACCGACGAGGTTGATACATTACGCTGTCGGAGAGTGAGCGGAATCAATCAGGGATGGTACCGAAGAGGTTGATACATTACGCTGTCGGAGAGTGAGCGGAATCAATCATTGATGGTACCGACGAGGTTGATACATTACGCTGTTGGAGAGTGAGCGGAATCAATCAGGGATGGGTACCGACTAGGTTGATACATGACGCTGTCGGACAGTCATCTGGCTCAATCAGGGGTGGGTCCCGACGAGGTTGATACATTACGCTGTCGGAGAGTCACCTGACTCAATAAGGGGTGGGTCCCGACCAGGTTGATACATGACGCTATCGGACAGTCACCTGACTCAATCAGTGGTGGATCCCGACGTGGGTGATACATTACGCTACAGGACAGTCACCTGACTCAGTCAGGGGTGGGTCCCGACGTGTTGATACATTACGCTGTCGAACAGTCAACTGACTCAATCAGGGGTGGGTCCCGACGAGGTTGATACATTACGCTGTCGGAGCTTGAGCGGAATCAATAATGGATGGTACCGACGAGGTTGATACATTATGCTGTCGGACAGTCACCTGACATAATCAGGGGTGGGTCCCGACGTGGTTGATACATGACGCTGTCGGACAGTCACCTGACTCAATCAGGGGTGGGTCCCGACGAGGTTGATATATTACGCTGTCAGACAGTCATCTGACTCAGTCAGGGGTGGGTCCCGAAGAGGTTGATACATGACGCTGTCGGACAGTCACCTGACTCAGTCAGGGGTGGGTCCCGACGTGGTTGATATATTACGCTGTCGGACAGTCACATTACTCAATCAGGGGTGTGTCCCGACGAGGTTGATACATGACGCTGTCGGACAGTCACCTGACTCAGTCAGAAGAGGGTCTCGACGTGGTTGATATATTACACTGTCGGACAGTCACCTGACTCAATCAGGGGTGGGTCCCGACGAGGTTGATACATTACGCTGTCGGACAGTGACCTGACTCAGTGGTGGGTCCAGATGAGGTTGATACATTACGCTGTCGGACAGTCATCTGACTCACACAGGGGTGGGTCCCGACGAGGTTGATACATGACGCTGTCGGACGGTCACCTGACTCAATCAGGGGTGGGTCCCGACGAGGTTGATACATTACGCTGTCGGACAGTCATCCACCTGACTCGATCAGGGGTGGGTCCCGACGAGGTTGATACATTACGCTGTCGGACAGTCAGCATACTCAATCAGGGGTGGGTCCCGACGAGGTTGATATATTACGCTGTCGGCCAGTCACCTGACTCAATCTGTGATGTGTCCCGAACAGGTTGATACATGAGCTGTCGGACAGTCACCTGACTCAGTCAGGGGTGGGTCCCGACTTGTTTGATATATGACGCTGTCGGACAGTCATCTGACTCAATGAGGGGTGGGTCCCGACGAGGTTGATACACGATGCTGTCGGACAGTCACCTGACTCAGTCAGGGGTGGGTCCCGACGAGGTTGATACATTACGCTGTCGGAGAGTAAGCGGAAACAATCAGGGATGGTACCGAGGAGGTTGATACATTATGCTGTCGGACAGTCACCTGACTCACTCAGGAGTAGTCACCTGACTCAATCAGGGATGGGTACCGACGAGGTTGATACATTACGCTGTCGGAGAGTGAGCGGAATCAATCAGGGATGGTACCTACGAGGTCGATATATTATGCTGTCGGACAGTCACCTGACTCAGTCAGGGGTGGGTCCCGACGAGGTTGATACATTACGCACTAGGGGAGTGAGCGGAATAAATCAGGGATGGGTACCGACGAGGTTGATACATTACGCTGTCGGAGAGTGAGCGGATTCAATCAGGGATGGGTACCGACGAGGTTGAAACATTACGCTGTCGGAGAGTGAGCGGAATCAATCAGGGATGGGTACCGACGAGGTTGATACATTACTCCGTCGGAGAGTGAGCGGAATCAATCAGGGATGGGTACCGACGAGGTTTATACATAACGCTGTCGGAGAGTGAGCGGAATCAATCAGGGATGGTACCGATGAGGTTGATACATTACGCTGTCGGAGAGTGAGCGGAATCAATCAGGGATGGTACCGATGAGGTTGATACATTACGCTGTCGGAGAGTGAGCGGAATCAATCAGGGATGGTACCGAAGAGGTTGATTCATTACGCTGTCGGAGAGTGAGCGGAATCAATCAGGGATGGTACCGAAGAGGTTGATACATTACGCTGTCGGAGAGTGAGCAGTATCAATCAGGGATGGTATCGACGCGGTTGATACATTACGCTGTCGGACAGTGAGCGGAATCAAACAGGGATGGGTACCGACGAGGTTGATACATTACGCTGTTGGAGAGTGAGCGGAATCAATCAGGGATGGGTACCGACGAGGTTGATACATTACGCTGTCGAAGAGTGAGCGGACTCAATCAGGGTTGGGTACCGACGAGGTTGATACATTACGCGACTGCGAGTGAGCCGAATCAATCAGGGATGGTACCGACGAGGTTGATACATTACGCTGTCGGAGAGGGAGCGCAATCCATCAGGGATGGGTACCGACTAGGTTGATACATTACGCTGTCATAGAATGAGCAGAATTAATCAGGGATGGGTACCGACGAGGTTGATACATTACGCTGTCGGAGAGTGAGCGGAATCCATCAGGGATGGGTACCGACTAGGTTGATACATTACGCTGTCAGAGAGTGAGCGGAATCAATCAGGGATGGGTACCGACTAAGTTGATACATTACGCTGTCGTACCGACGAGGTTGATACATTACGCTGTCGGAGAGTGAGCGGAATCAATCAGGGATGAGTACCGACGAGGTTGATACATTACGCTGTCGGAGAGTGACGGAATCAATCAGGGATGGTACCGACGAGGTTGATACATTACGCTGTCGGAGAGTGAGCGGACTCAATCAGGGCTGGGTACCGATGAGGTTGATACATTACGCGACTGCGAGTGAGCCGAATCAATCATTGATGGTACCGACGAGGTTGATACATTACGCTGTTGGAGAGTGAGCGGAATCAATCAGGGATGGGTACCGACGAGGTTGATACATTACGCTGTCGGAGAGTGAGCGGAATCAATCAGGGATGGTACCGAAGAGGTTGATTCATTACGCTGTCGGAGAGTGAGCGGAATCAATCATTGATGGTACCGACGAGGTTGACACATTATGCTGTCGGAGAGTGAGCGGAATCAATCAGGGATGGTACCGATGAGGTTGATACATTACGCTGTCGGAGAGTGAGCGGAATCAATCAGGGATGGTACCGAAGAGGTTGATACATTACGCTGTCGGAGAGTGAGCGGAATCAATCATTGATGGTACCGACGAGGTTGATACCTTACGCTGTTGGAGAGTGAGCGGAATCAATCAGGGATGGGTACCGACTAGGTTGATACATTACGCTGTCGGAGAGTGAGCGGAATCAATCAGGGATGGGTACCGACTAGGTTGATACATTACGCTGTCGGAGAGTGAGCGGAATCAATCAGGGATGTGTACCGATGAGGTTGATACATTACGCTGTCGGAGAGTGAGCGGAATCAATCAGGGATGTGTACCGACGAGGTTGATACATTACGCTGACGGAGAGTGAGCGGAATCAATCAGGGATGGTACCGACGAGGTTGACACATTATGCTGTCGTACCGACGAGGTTGATACATTACGCTGTCGGAGAGTGAGCGGAATCAATCAGGGATGGGTACCGACGAGATTGATACATTACGCTGTCAGAGAGTGAGCGGAATCAATCAGGGATGGTACCGACGAGGTTGATACATTACGCTGTCGGAGAGTGAGCGGAATCAAACAGGGATTGGTAACGACGAGTTTATACATTACGCTGTCGGAGAGTGAACGGAATCAATCAGGGATGGTAGCGATGAGGTTGATACATTACGCTGTCGGAAAGTGAGCGAAATCAATCAGGGATGGGTTGATACATTACGCTGTCGGAGAGTGAGCGAAATCAATCAGGATGGGTACCGACGAGGTTGATACAGTACACTGTCAGAGATTGAGCGGAATCAATCAGGGATGGGTAACGACGAGGTTGATACATTACGCTGTCTGAGAGTGACGGAATCAATCAGGGATGGTACCGACGAGGTTGATACATTACGCTGTCGGAGAGTGAGCGGACTCAATCAGGGCTGGGTACCGATGAGGTTGATACATTACGCGACTGCGAGTGAGCCGAATCAATCATTGATGGTACCGACGAGGTTGATACATTACGCTGTTGGAGAGTGAGCGGAATCAATCAGGGATGGGTACCGACGAGGTTGATACATTACGCTGTCGGAGAGTGAGCGGAATCAATCAGGGATGGTACCGAAGAGGTTGATACATTACGCTGTCGGAGAGTGAGCGGAATCAATCATTGATGGTACCGACGAGGTTGATACATTACGCTGTTGGAGAGTGAGCGGAATCAATCAGGGATGGGTACCGACTAGGTTGATACATGACGCTGTCGGACAGTCATCTGGCTCAATCAGGGGTGGGTCCCGACGAGGTTGATACATTACGCTGTCGGAGAGTCACCTGACTCAATAAGGGGTGGGTCCCGACCAGGTTGATACATGACGCTATCGGACAGTCACCTGACTCAATCAGTGGTGGATCCCGACGTGGGCGATACATTACGCTACAGGACAGTCACCTGACTCAGTCAGGGGTGGGTCCCGACGTGTTGATACATTACGCTGTCGAACAGTCAACTGACTCAATCAGGGGTGGGTCCCGACGAGGTTGATACATTACGCTGTCGGAGCTTGAGCGGAATCAATAATGGATGGTACCGACGAGGTTGATACATTATGCTGTCGGACAGTCACCTGACATAATCAGGGGTGGGTCCCGACGTGGTTGATACATGACGCTGTCGGACAGTCACCTGACTCAATCAGGGGTGGGTCCCGACGAGGTTGATATATTACGCTGTCAGACAGTCATCTGACTCAGTCAGGGGTGGGTCCCGAAGAGGTTGATACATGACGCTGTCGGACAGTCACCTGACTCAGTCAGGGGTGGGTCCCGACGTGGTTGATATATTACGCTGTCGGACAGTCACATTACTCAATCAGGGGTGTGTCCCGACGAGGTTGATACATGACGCTGTCGGACAGTCACCTGACTCAGTCAGAAGAGGGTCTCGACGTGGTTGATATATTACACTGTCGGACAGTCACCTGACTCAATCAGGGGTGGGTCCCGACGAGGTTGATACATTACGCTGTCGGACAGTGACCTGACTCAGTGGTGGGTCCCGATGAGGTTGATACATTACGCTGTCGGACAGTCATCTGACTCACACAGGGGTGGGTCCCGACGAGGTTGATACATGACGCTGTCGGACGGTCACCTGACTCAATCAGGGGTGGGTCCCGACGAGGTTGATACATTACGCTGTCGGACAGTCATCCACCTGACTCGATCAGGGGTGGGTCCCGACGAGGTTGATACATTACGCTGTCGGACAGTCAGCATACTCAATCAGGGGTGGGTCCCGACGAGGTTGATATATTACGCTGTCGGCCAGTCACCTGACTCAATCTGTGATGTGTCCCGAACAGGTTGATACATGAGCTGTCGGACAGTCACCTGACTCAGTCAGGGGTGGGTCCCGACTTGTTTGATATATGACGCTGTCGGACAGTCATCTGACTCAATGAGGGGTGGGTCCCGACGAGGTTGATACACGATGCTGTCGGACAGTCACCTGACTCAGTCAGGGGTGGGTCCCGACGAGGTTGATACATTACGCTGTCGGAGAGTAAGCGGAAACAATCAGGGATGGTACCGAGGAGGTTGATACATTATGCTGTCGGACAGTCACCTGACTCACTCAGGAGTAGTCACCTGACTCAATCAGGGATGGGTACCGACGAGGTTGATACATTACGCTGTCGGAGAGTGAGCGGAATCAATCAGGGATGGTACCTACGAGGTCGATATATTATGCTGTCGGACAGTCACCTGACTCAGTCAGGGGTGGGTCCCGACGAGGTTGATACATTACGCACTAGGGGAGTGAGCGGAATAAATCAGGGATGGGTACCGACGAGGTTGATACATTACGCTGTCGGAGAGTGAGCGGATTCAATCAGGGATGGGTACCGACGAGGTTGATACATTACGCTGTCGGAGAGTGAGCGGAATCAATCAGGGATGGGTACCGACGAGGTTGATACATTACTCCGTCGGAGAGTGAGCGGAATCAATCAGGGATGGGTACCGACGAGGTTTATACATAACGCTGTCGGAGAGTGAGCGGAATCAATCAGGGATGGTACCGATGAGGTTGATACATTACGCTGTCGGAGAGTGAGCGGAATCAATCAGGGATGGTACCGATGAGGTTGATACATTACGCTGTCGGAGAGTGAGCGGAATCAATCAGGGATGGTACCGAAGAGGTTGATTCATTACGCTGTCGGAGAGTGAGCGGAATCAATCAGGGATGGTACCGAAGAGGTTGATACATTACGCTGTCGGAGAGTGAGCAGTATCAATCAGGGAAGGTATCGACGCGGTTGATACATTACGCTGTCGGACAGTGAGCGGAATCAAACAGGGATGGGTACCGACGAGGTTGATACATTACGCTGTTGGAGAGTGAGCGGAATCAATCAGGGATGGGTACCGACGAGGTTGATACATTACGCTGTCGAAGAGTGAGCGGACTCAATCAGGGTTGGGTAAGAGTGAGCGGACTCAATCAGGGTTGGGTACCGACGAGGTTGATACATTACGCGACTGCGAGTGAGTCGAATCAATCAGGGATGGTACCGACGAGGTTGATACATTACGCTGTCGGAGAGGGAGCGCAATCCATCAGGGATGGGTACCGACTAGGTTGATACATTACGCTGTCATAGAATGAGCAGAATTAATCAGGGATGGGTACCGACGAGGTTGATACATTACGCTGTCGGAGAGTGAGCGGAATCCATCAGGGATGGGTACCGACTAGGTTGATACATTACGCTGTCAGAGAATGAGCGGAATCAATCAGGGATGGGTACCGACTAAGTTGATACATTACGCTGTCGTACCGACGAGGTTGATACATTACGCTGTCGGAGAGTGAGCGGAATCAATCAGGGATGAGTACCGACGAGGTTGATACATTACGCTGTCGGAGAGTGAACGGAATCAATCAGGGATGATAGCGATGAGGTTGATACATTATGCTGTCGGAAAGTGAGTGGAATCAATCAGGGATGGGTACCGACGAGGTTGATACATTACGCTGTCGGAGAGTGAGCGGAATCAATCAGGGATGCTACCGACGAGGTTGACACATTATGCTGTCGTACCGACGAGGTTGATACATTACGCTGTCGGAGAGTGAGCGGAATCAATCAGGGATGGGTACCGACGAGATTGATACATTACGCTGTCGGAGAGTGAGCGGAATCAATCAGGGATGGTACTGACGAGGTTGATACATTACGCTGTCGGAGAGTGAGCGGAATCAAACAGGGATTGGTAACGACGAGTTTATACATTACGCTGTCGGAGAGTGAACAGAATCAATCAGGGATGGTAGCGATGAGGTTGTTACATTACGCTGTCGGAAAGTGAGCGAAATCAATCAGGGATGGGTTGATACATTACGCTGTCGGAGAGTGAGCGAAATCAATCAGGATGGGTACCGACGAGGTTGATACAGTACACTGTCAGAGTTTGAGCGGAATCAATCAGGGATGGGTACCGACGAGGTTGATACATTACGCTGTCGGAGAGTGACGGAATCAATCAGGGATGGTACCGACGAGGCTGATACATTACGCTGTCGGAGAGTGAGCGGACTCAATCAGGGCTGGGTACCGATGAGGTTGATACATTACGCGACTGCGAGTGAGCCGAATCAATCATTGATGGTACCGACGAGGTTGATACATTACGCTGTTGGAGAGTGAGCGGAATCAATCAGGGATGGGTACCGACAAGGTTGATACTTTACGCTGTCGGAGAGTGAGCGGAATCAATCAGGGATGGTACCGAAGAGGTTGATTCATTGCGCTGTCGGAGAGTGAGCGGAATCAATCAGGGGTGGGTCCCGAAGAGGTTGATACATTACGCTGTCGGAGAGTGAGCGGACTCAATCAGGGCTGGGTACCGATGAGGTTGATACATTACGCGACTGCGAGTGAGCCGAATCAATCATTGATGGTACCGACGAGGTTGATACATTACGCTGTTGGAGAGTGAGCGGAATCAATCAGGGATGGGTACCGACGAGGTTGATACATTACGCTGTCGGAGAGTGAGCGGAATCAATCAGGGATGGTACCGAAGAGGTTGATTCATTACGCTGTCGGAGAGTGAGCGGAATCAATCAGGGATGGTACCGAAGAGGTTGATACATTACGCTGTCGGAGAGTGAGCGGAATCAATCATTGATGGTACCGACGAGGTTGATACATTACGCTGTTGGAGAGTGAGCGGAATCAATCAGGGATGGGTACCGACTAGGTTGATACATTACGCTGTCGGAGAGTGAGCGGAATCAATCAGGGATGGGTACCGACTAGGTTGATACATTACGCTGTCGGAGAGTGAGCGGAATCAATCAGGGATGTGTACCGATGAGGTTGATACATTACGCTGTCGGAGAGTGAGCGGAATCAATCAGGGATGTGTACCGACGAGGTTTATACATTACGCTGTCGGAGAGTGAGCGGAATCAATCAGGGATGTACCGACAAGGTTGTTACAATAGGTTGTCGTACCGACGAGGTTGATACATTACGCTGTAGGAGAGTGAGCGGAATCAATAAGGGATGTGTACCGACGAGGTTGATACATTACGCTGTCGGAGAGTGAGTGGAATCAATCAGGGAAGGTACCGACAAGGTTGATACATTACGTTGTCGTACCGACGAGGTTGATACATTACGCTGTTCGAGAGTGAGCGGAATCAATCAGGGATGGTACCGACGAGGTTGATACATTACGCTTCGGAGAGTGAGCGGAATCAAACAGGGATGGTACCGACGAGGTTGATACATTACGCTGTCGGAGAGTGAGCGGAATCAATCAGGGATGGGTACCGACGAGGTTGATACATTACGCTGTCGGAGGGTGAGCGGAATCAATCAGGGATGGGTACCGACTAGGTTGATACATTACGCTGTCGGAGAGTGAGCGGAATCAATCAGGGATGGGTACCGACGAGGTTGATACATTATGCTGTTACCGACGAGGTTGATACATTACGTACGCTGTCGGAGAGTGAGCGAAATCAAACAGGAATTGGTACCAACGAGGTTGATACATTACGCTGTCGGAGAGTGAGCGGAATCAATCAGGGATGGGTACCGACTAGGTTGATACATTACGCTGTCGGAGAGTGAGCGGAATCAATCAGGGATGTGTACCGATGAGGTTGATACATTACGCTGTCGGAGAGTGAGCGGAATCAATCAGGGATGTGTACCGACGAGGTTTATACATTACGCTGTCAGAGAGTGAGCGGAATCAATCAGGGATGTACCGACAAGGTTAATACAATAGGTTGTCGTACCGACGAGGTTGATACATTACGCTGTAGGAGAGTGAGCGGAATCAATAAGGGATGTGTACCGACGAGGTTGATACATTACGCTGTCGGAGAGTGAGTGGAATCAATCAGGGAAGGTACCGACAAGGTTGATACATTACGTTGTCGTACCGACGAGGTTGAAACATTACGCTGTTCGAGAGTGAGCGGAATCAATCAGGGTTGGTACCGACGAGGTTGATACATTACGCTTCGGAGAGTGAGCGGAATCAAACAGGGATGGTACCGACGAGGTTGATACATTACGCTGTCGGAGAGTGAGCGGAATCAATCAGGGATGGGTACCGACGAGGTTGATACATTACGCTGTCGGAGAGTGAGCGGAATCAATCAGGGATGGGTACCGACTAGGTTGATACATTACGCTGTCGGAGAGTGAGCGGAATCAATCAGGGATGGGTACCGACGAGGTTGATACATTATGCTGTTACCGACGAGGTTGATACATTACGTACGCTGTCGGAGAGTGAGCGGAATCAAACAGGAATTGGTACCAACGAGGTTGATACATTACGCTGTCGGAGAGTGAGCGGAATCAATCAATCAGGGATGGGTACCGACGAGGTTGATACATTACACTGTCGGAGAGTGAGCGGAATCAATCAGGGATGGTACCGACGAGGTTAATCAGGGATGGTACCGACGAGGTTGATACATTACGCTGTCGAAGAGTGAGCAGAATCAAGCGGGGATGGTATTGACGAGGTTGATATATTACGCTGTCGGAGAGTAAGCGGAATCAATCAGGGATGGGTACCGACGAGGTTGATACATTACGCTGTCGGAGAGTGAGCGGAATCAATCAGGGATGGGTACCGACGAGGTTGATACATTACCCTGTCGGAGAGTGAGCGGAATCAATCAGGGATGGGTACCGACGAGGTTGATACATTACGCTGTCGGAGAGTGATCGGAATCAATCAGGGATGGTACCGACGAGGTTGATACATTACGCTGTCGGAAAGTGAGCGGAATCAATCAGGGATGGGTACCGACGAGGTTGATACATTACGCTGGCGGAGAGTGATCGGAATCAATCAGGGATGGGTACCGACGAGGTTGATCCATTACGCTGTCGGAGAGTGAGTGGAATCAATCAGGGATGGTACCGACGAGGTTGATACATTACGCTGTCGGAGAGTGGGCGGAATCCATCAGGGATGGTACCGACGACAGATGTACACCTTTACTTTAAAGGGTCACTCGGCAATTTTTTAAGAGTCCCGTTAGTTTGCCTGGCGTGGCGCAGTCGGTAGCGCGGCGGATTTGTAACCGGAGACCCTGGGTTCAATCCTCCGTGGTGCCACTGAGTTCCGTCGGTGTGTTCTTGGGTAAGACACTTTCCCTTAGCCCCGTCCGTCGGATGGGGACGTAAACCGGGCGGTCCCGTGTATCGGTCTATCCTCCGAGCACGTTAAAGAACCATAGGAATCTATTCGATAATAAGAGTAGGGCAGGTTCCCGGATTCCTATGTATCCTTCCCCTCTCTCTGGGGCGGCTCTAAATAACCTATACTGTGTTGATGAGCCGTTAAGCAACATTCAATTCAATTCAATAGTTTGCCTATTTTTACTTGCACTTGCTCAATTATTAATATTAATTATTAAGACAGTTCAAATCAAATTGTGTTTGTTATTAACTATATATTTACCTCTATAATTACACAATAATATATTTAAAATTTGGTAGAATAACGAATACAATTAAAATCTCTATTTTTTATTTACTTATATGCAATCAGTTTTAAAGTCAAAATGATACAGGATTAATAAATCGAGGTGCTTATTGTAATGCTTGATATAAACTGCTGTGTATATATAAATATACATACACAAATATATAAACTAAAATGTATATTCGAAGACGCCGTTTTGACATATGACCCCTCAGGTACTCAGTCATGTCACCTGTCTGAAATAACTTAACCTAACTATACCTGCCTAATATTGCGTTCCCAATAAAGGTATAGTTAGGCCAATAGAAATTGTCATTTAAGTTTAGTGCCACAGGGGTATTTTAAATCAAGTGAGCGTTTATTTACCCTCGCTTTTTGAGGTGTTGCACAACCCAGTGCATATTGACGGCCAGTAAATAATTATCGTTTCTTTTTGTAAAAAGAAAAGCAATTCTTTTGGTTTATATCACATTGTTATATTTTTCAAGAATTGCCATGTTGAAATTGTGAGTTTTTAATAGTTTTTGCTAATATGGAAATGAGTGTATGAATACAACATTTTGGCATCTCAGTATTTAACTTTTTAAAGGAAGCATTCATTCGTGACACAAGCTCTTTCTTAGAAGATACATGACGACCACTTGTCTGTGGATTTTTTGGCAGTATTTTATGGCCTATTTGTGATGAGAATGTAGGTTATTCCTTTTTAATTTTGGCCTAGCTATGAATGACAACATCGCATTTAAAAATTTATAAACATGCACAACTCAATGCAAAAATCACTGGACGTGTTACACCTTAAGTATTTCGAGAACTAGTCCTCTTTAAGACTGGCGTGGCGCAGTCGGTACCGCGGCGGATTTGTAACCGCAGGCCCCGGGTTCAATCCTCCGTGGTGCCACTGAGTTTCGTCGGTGTGTTCTTTCCCTTAGCCTCGTCCGTCGGATGGGGACGTAAACCGGGCGGTCCCTTGTATCGGTCTATCCTCCGAGCACGTTAAAGAACCATTGGAATTTATTCGATAATAAGACGGTTCCCGGATTCCTATGTATCCTTCCCCTCTCTCTGGGGCGTTCTAAATAACCTATACCGTGTTGATGAGCCGTTAAACAACATTCTTTAAGACCTGGCTGGGACAGAACGAACCCTCGATTACCAAACCGAGGTGCTAAAATAAACACAACCATATTTTAAAATACGTTAACACGTTACGACCAGAAGCACTCAATATCAATAGTGCTGGCCTTAATCAACACTGCGTATCGACTGCTCAATGTTGTGATACGGCGCTTTTCAATATCGTGTTTACATTTAACAGGTTATACGGTTAATCTTGATAACAAATTAAAAGCAGAAATGGTTCTGTTCTGAGGCTGAAATCCGGAGCATAATCGGAATGTGAATTGAAAATGTGGTAAGTTAACGTTTTTAATTCTACATACAGCTGCGTCTATACGAATGCTTAATGTGTATAATGTTATTAATATTATTAAATCACAAATGTGGCAGTAGGTCAGTGTACAGTTGGCATTGGCATACACTATACACTATTTTATTGTCGATAATCACATTGTCGATAACCAAACAAGAAATCAAAGTATACGATAATAATAAAATACAATTATATAACATATATAAAGGTAAAAACAGCAGATGTCAACAAGTGTTATTGTATAATATACTGGAGTATCGAGGATCCGGCGCAACACACGCCTATATACTTGATTTATGTTTAAGTTAAAACTGTCTTTCACTGATCTTTCGGCATGTACATACTCTGTTGCGCTTTCACATACACGTACACGCACGCACGCACGCACGCACGCACGAACGTGTAATGCAGTCAACAGCATAGGCTATATGAATAGTGACATCACCGATCAACGTGCAATCAGATTATGGAACATAATTATTTTAATATCGTTCACACAATTTATGGAACATATTTCAATTTATATATACTGTTATCGTCTATTAATGCTGTTTGTTTATTTCATTATGCACACTTTGTAAATATGTTTGAATACAACTGTGGGCTATGAGTCATAATAAAACTTGAAACTTGAAACTTGCATGAAACTTAGACATGAAACTGTATACTATGTGTTTACCATGGGACTTGTTTACATGTAGTTATAATGGTAAACGACTTATATACAGAATTGTTTGTCGCTGAATGACCTTCATGGTTCTGAAAGCAAAACGCAATTTATACCACTGACACGTGAAAGTAAGCACACCATCATAGCTTTAATGGCTTTAACTTGCCTATCATAAGGGCTATGCTTTGGGGCTATGCTTTGCATAGGTAGTACAACAATAAGTATTGCAGACAAGACACGTCCCCTACCGGGCATTTTTTTCAGTAACAGTCACCTTGACCTTGACCATAAATGCAATCCCAAACTTGCTTTTCATATAAGCCACCTACATACCAAGTTTCAGGCCAAAATCTCAGTCCTAAGTAAAGTTATTGAGCGGAAATAATTGTTCTATTTTAGTAACAGTGACCTTCACTTTGACCCCAGTGACCCCGTATGCAATCCCAAGCTTCCGTTTCATATAAGCAACCTACCCATAAAGTTTAATTCCAATACCTGATTCCTAACTAAAGTTAATGAGGGGAAACTGTTTTTTTTCTATTTTTTAGTAACAGTGACCTTGACCCCATTGGCCCAAAATGCAATCTCAAACTTGCTTTTCATATACTGTACCAACACACCAAGTTTCAGGCCAATACGTCATTCCTAACTAAAGTTATTATGCGGAAATATTTTTCTATTTTTAGTAACAGTGTATTTTGTGTATTTTTACAATTTCTATTGCCATAGCAACCTAATCTTTTGACATATTAATAGAACAAAATGATGTGGATGATCTCCTCACTCCCGTTTACCTACACACACATTTTCATTAAATCATCTGAAGCATTTCTTTAGTTATCAAAGGATCCATATATTTTGTATATTTTTACTATTTCCGTTGTCATAACAACCGCAGTTTTTGTCAAATCAACAAAATAAAATAACGTGCATAATCTCCTCATTGCCCTCTACCAACCTGCAAAGTTTCATAAACATATTTTAAGTAGTTTTCTCATTATCGCAGGATCCATATTTGTGGGACGGACGGACGGACGGGGGCAAACCTAAAGTCCCCTCCGGTGACACAGCGGTAGGGGACTAAATATGGCACATTTGAACATATGACAATAGTGGCATTATGGCTATGTGTGGTTGATAAATCTACAGTAACCGTCATTCTATGCACATACGTGTTCATAAGACCTTCAGTAGTACGACTAACGGAGTGTGTGCATAATCGTTTGTTTATCACTGGATATTTTAGCGAGCAGACCCCTGTTTAAAGTCTCACACGAAGGACTGGTAAGGTAGGAAATACCTTTAAAATATTGGCATAGTATATTATATCGAGTGGAGTCTTGGTGTGGAGTCTTGGAGTGGAGTACATTTTGGAGTGACATTGGAGTCAAATTTGGAGTGAATATTTCAATTTTGAAATTTGGAGTCTTATTTTTCTGTACAAGTAATAACTTTTTAGAAACTAATAAATTAAATAGTTCCGACTTTCGTACTTTTTTGTTCTTAACTCTAAAAATGAAGTGATATTTTTGGAGTCAATTCTTTAGTCTAAATTTGGAGTCTTAAATTTCTTTACCTTTTAGAAACTAATACATTTAGATGAGTTACTTCATTTGCACATGCAATTATTTATTAATTGATTAAATTTATTTAAATGTATGTGTCTAATTAAGCTACCCAATTTCAACAACTAATTTCAAAACTGCAAATCTTTAACTTGGGCATTGTTATACATGTTTTAAATGAAAAAAATCCATGTTTGTGGAACAGTTAGGCTGACAGAGCTCTAAGTTCCCATAAACTTTAATGTTTTTTGTTTGTTTTCTGTCTCTGTGGTACGACTCATAGTCATCTGTCTTCTGACAAGTATGTGTTAATTGGATTTGACTGAATATTGGAACTCTGTATACCCATGACACTGGATGTCACACAATTTGACATATGTAATGGAGGCGAAACATCAGTGGGACTGTTCTTAATTGTCTTGCTGTGTATTGATTTTAGCATATGTATCTCAGAAGAGAGATTGAGATAGGGTAGATTAATAGAAATAAAACAAGCATTTTACTGTTTTTGTAGTAAAGAACAAAAGAACATAAACAACGTAACTGTATATTAGTTTATAAAAAGTTATTAATTGTACGGAAAAATAAGACTCCAAATTTAGACCAAAAAAACTGACTCCAAAATATTCTCTCCAAAGTCACTCCAAAATGTGACTTCAAGGTCACTCCAATTATTCACTCCACTCCACTCCGAGACTCCACTCTATATGATATACTATGCCTAAAATATCTCGATAATTAACCTAAATTCGATCCTGGCTGGGATTGAACGAACGACTAGCGGAATAAGGAAACACAGTTTTATACTCATTAATATCTGCTATATTTTGTGTGGAAAACACTGTCACTGAAGGTAAGCTGGGGGCATGAGGAACGTTACAGTTTGCTTTCAGCCTATAGTTTTAATCATGCGTGTGAACTTTTATCGATGAAATACATTAAACTTACGGCAAAATAATCGTTAGTCCACCAGTGCGTATACTGCGTCATTTCAAATATCCTGTTTGTTTCACGTAACTAATAACATATAAAAATAGAAAATACAACATACAAATGGAATAATAATAATAATAATAATAATAATAATAACAATAATATAACAATAATAATAATATAATAATAATATTTTAACTGATAAATAATAATAATAATAATAATAATACTAATAATATAACAATAATAATAATAAAATAATAATAAAAATATTATAATAATGATAATAAATAATAATAATAATAATAATAATATTAATTGAAATAGAAAATAAATACAGTAGATCTATAAAAAAAATCGTGTGAGTCTTAAAAATGGTTACAGAACGATACATGAGTAATTATTCTGCATTGCTATAATTTAGTTAATAATATTATAAACCTAGCATCAACATAGCAAAAAACAAACAAAACTATATAAATTGTACGTCTGTATAGTTTGTTTAAGTACACTGGTCGCATATACATGTACTGTACTGTCGTGTCCTGTACACATACTGAACATTGTAATGTTTGATGCCATAAAGAAGTAATTAAGACCAGAGGCGTAATAAACCATATTTATCACTGTAAAGACATAAAACACACGTTACACACACCGCATATCATACAGACACATACATATAATGGCAGTAGAACATGTATCTTCCGGTTGTTTTCGTGACACAAATTATTTATGGGATCACGCTCAGCATTTTACAGCTCCACTCGTGTATGAGTCATATTTTAGTTAAGTATACAAGTTAAAGATAAGAAACTATATCACTGGTCATATTTCAAAACGACCCACTCTGTTTAAAATTGTAAAGCATTTCTAAAATTTAAAATTAACTACATGTAAATGCAAATGATTCACGGTATTTTATTTGCACTAATGCCTGTATTTATATATATTCATATATACTAAAGGAAAAAGAAACGCAACTCGGGAATGTGTCTGTAAAACATGCTGCTGTTAATCGAATGGTACATGGCTACATTAGACTTTTTTTTTCGGACAAAAGACTTAATTAAAGGGACACATGGCAATCTTGAGTTTTATTCAAACATTAAAATGTGCTCCTCAATATACTTATCCTGCGTCATTTTGACTTTAAAACTGCTTGCATATAATTAAATAAAAACAATGAGATTTTAATTTTCTACAACATTTTACCAATTTTTTTAAATATAATATTGATGCACTATTATAAGAAGTTCGTAATATGTAAAAATAATTTACTTTGAACTATTCTAACAATTACTATTAATGATTGAACAAATGCAAGTGAAGAGAAAAACTAACGGGACGCCGCGAGTTTTAAAAAAAAAATCAAGATTGCCGTGTGTCCCTTTAAACAATACAACACACCAAACGTTATCCCTTCAAAGTGTGGGGCGTCCGTGGCCGAGTGGTTAACGTCTCTGACTTGAAATCACTTGCCCCTCACCGCTGTAGGTTCGATCCCTCGGGGGCCTAGGAATCTTTATGTGAGGAAGCTATCCAGCTGGCTTGCGGAACGTCGGTGGTTCTACCCAGGTGCCCGCCCGTGCATGAAAATTGCCCGGAGGGGCACCTGGGGTCTTCCTCCACCAATGGAAGCTGGAAAGTCGCCATATGACCTTAGCTGTTGGTGCGACTATAAAATCCAATTCAATTCAATTCCTTCAAAGTATCATTATCGATAGAAGGTGAGCAAACTTAGGACGTACACTTGTGCAATCTCTTTACATTAAATACAGTACTGAAATGGCTCAAATTTTCAAAGCGGAACGTCAACATTTATGAATTTCGTATTACAAAGTGTACTGTTATTAAAAAGTCTACAACAGGAGAGTGTCGTCCATTACGTGTGCAGTATATCCATTACATAGCGGAAATTCCCGAGTTGTGTTTCTTTTTTTCCTTTTAGTATATATATATGTGAATATTAATTTGTGTTAAGCACTGACCGAAGGCCAGATGAACTTATAAAATGGCGCGTTATCCGTCGTCCACCCGCCGCCATTTAACGTTTACCTCGTTAAGACGACGGGGCCTTCATTTTTCATTTCATCTTTACTAAACTCGGCCATATTATTGATATCAGTGAAAGCTCTGACAACTTCTGTCAAGTTAAAAAAACCACAACAGTTATTAGAACATATTAATATGGACCTTGATTTTTTTTTAAAAAGTTTATATTTTGCTTTGTTAACACAGAACGGAACAGAACATAACCGAACATGCTTTTATTGACTTGTACATTACTTACATTGTCATACCATATATACAGCAATTACAAAATATATATTTAAATCACGTTTAACACAATATATGATTAATATACAGACATATATCAGCCCTAGAGAGGATGAACTATAGTGTTCAAACATGCGTTATAGATATTCTATGTGACATCGCACACTTGAGATTTATAGCCAATTTAAAAATCATTTTGTTTTCAGTTTGCAATGATTCGATGATTTTAAACATACGTGATTTATTACTGTAATATTGCGTTTTGTATTTCTACCTTATATCGGAGTAACATGGACATTTTAGAATGAAATGAAACTCATCTTCTGTATCTTGTGTTTTACAATATTGACAACAATTTTCATTTCTTTCAATCCTGTTGATACCATACCGACCTGCTTGAATTCTTGGAGAATGTGACGATAACCTTATTCTACTTACTAAACTTCTTAAATCGTATAGTATTATATTTAAAATTATTTTTCACATTGTTATACAAATCTAAGATGCCAACAATTTTGTTTATCAGCAATTATTTTTTTGTTTGTAAAAAAAAATCAATCGATTATTCGTTGTTTGACTACTAAAACAAATGACTTACACTATAGTTTACTTTGTATATTTTCTAGCTACTTCATTTGTTTTTCATCTGACCTTTACTATCCTTGGTCAGAGTGTTTATGTCAAGGTTTATGTCAATGGAAGCTTGAACACTTTCAATACTCAGTTATTATTGAGCAGAAAATGCAGAGTTATGGCCCTTGATTGAATGAAACATGACGTGTTTTGCTTTGTTAACACGGCTAGTCATTCGTTTTTCATCCGATCTTTACCACATTTGTTTAAGAATGTTAATATCAATGTTTAAAGAGCACAGTTTGAAAACCATCCAATATCTGACTCGCGTCCATCTCTCCTCACCCACGCCATGTTTATTAATGCGAGTAAACTCCATAAAAAACAGTGATGGACTACATACAGCCTTTCTGTGAATATCTCGTGTTCGGTCTTGGCCTTAAACATGTTAATGCTTTGGTTTTAACTCTATTGTATGCACACCAGATGTATGTATTAATGTAAAAGGATACTACTCCATGAGAGACTGGAGTCGGCGTATTTCGTTAAACAATTATCTCGAACATTTTGTATGTACTGTTTTATATCGAGTTCATCATCAGTTTTATCCAACGAGCCCCGGGTGGTTCTCGGGGGCCCCGTTTGGTCACGGGGCAAAGAATAGGGCCACTGCAGATCCCTTTGGAGGGATAGGCAGAGGGGTAGAATCCCCCCAAATTCATGTTCATTTTATCATTTTTTGTTCCTGTTCATTAAAGGTCTTCATCATGATCCCTGCATTGTTTCAGGTGCTATCTCGCTCGCATCAAAAGAGCAGTGGCAGAAAAACAATAACGTGGCTCCAGCGTAATTGGAGTTTCTACGATAGAATTTGCAGTTCAGGGTGAGAAGGTTCTAGGCCCATTTTCCATATTTTATCTCGATGTACATGGAAGATGAGCCTGGCATGTTCATGCCTTTTAGGCGCCATATAACCTTTTCATGTGTTGGTGCGCCTTAAAACCCCAATTCAATTAAATTCCAACGAGTTCATTATGATTAATTCAACATTCAGTAGGCACGAATGTGAGTTTCAGTTTATCACGTCCAAAATATGACGTCATATGTTGCTTCGGTCTTCTCCGTAAGACACTGCCTCGTCGATTTACGTAATTCGGTATTTTTAACGGTTACGGAAATCGACAAGACAATTCCGATTGCTGATCGGAGAAGACCGAGCGATGAATCGGCCTTTAATTTTGCGTACTAGTATTTAGTTTTATACTAGATTATGATATTTATGTCAAGTCTTTATTACAGTTCTACATCGCACGTTATGTGATAAAGAGTTATGAACCCACTCCCCACTAATATTGTATTTGTATGTAATAAAAATAATAAATAGATCAAGATTCTATATCTAATACCTTGAACAATAACATATGTTTGGTTATAGATCTATTCTATGTAGATATATTTATTTTTTATTTGACATGTTCTCGTTGTTTCTTATAATACCATATTTTTTATTTGCAGATGAAGCTTTTGCTGATACTGTTCCATTGTTAAATAAGAAAATGCTGAAGTTTGCCGTCTGTTTGATGAGTTTGGCAACGGTTTTCGCTGATGACGTCACGTTTAATGTAACGTCACTTGACGGAAGCGTTCAACAACTGAAGTATACACGAAGGAAGTCGTCGGAATGTATTTACGAACAGAGGCTAGACGTGCTGACATGTATGGCAAATCATCCGTACCGTGACGTCACATCCGAGTGGAAGGAAGATCCCGATTATATTCGGTACGTTAGCGTCAACTGTCTGAATCAAGAAGATGATCGAACACATCATGGACTCTGTCTGTGTAAAACGGCCTCATCAGTTCCGCCTAGTTCAGGACAAGATGACAAATATTACTGGTGCAGTTTAAAGCTGATATCTATGGGAATTTTCAACAATACACATAACATCGAAGTTCTAGATCTGTCCGACAACCAGATTTCCGTGATCGGGTCAAGGTCATTCAACGGTCTTCCAAGACTGAAGTATTTGTCCTTGAGTAGAAACAAGTTCACTATGCTGCCATCTGGGTTATTCTGCGATACTCCAAATCTAGAATATCTGGCACTCAGTGGTTTATCACTGGACGTTTTTCCATCCCACAGCTTTAAATGCAAAACTTTGATGGACAAACTCACTGTTATGGACCTAAGTAACAGTAACCTCAAAGACGTACCTGGCGATTCTCTTGAATACTTTCCCGCATTGCGATCACTCGACCTTGGCGGGAACAGTCTCGTTAGGATATACAAACGGTCTTTTAATGGCGGGACTTCATTGCGGCATTTGAACTTGTCACATAATGCACTGGAGTATTTATTTCCGCATTTTTGTGACTATTTACCAAATATGACAAATCTTTATCTGCATAGGAACAATTTCAAAACATTCAGTTTCGAAGAAGTTGCAACTTGCGAAGCGACTGCTAACCTTGACCTTTCAATGAATCAGATTACCTCGTTCTACGGAAACATATCTGCTTTAGTATTACTGAAAACAATGAACATTTCATACAACGCAATTCCGTCACTAAATGTTTCCTTTCAAGATCTTACAAACCTCGAAACTTTGGATGCTTCTCACAACCAAATTTCAAAACTGAACTCTGACCAGTTTGCTGGAGTTTTGAACTTGAACTATTTTGACATATCCCATAATGCCTTGAACTATTCAGACGACTTTGAAGCGTTGTTCACACCATTACGAAATCTACATTATCTTGATATGCGATACAATAAAATCAAGAGCATTCCAAACAACAGCTTTAACCAATTGCAGAATGTAACTGCGCTGTTGCTCAGCAACAATTTGCTGGATACATTGTGGTCTAACTCGTTTTTTGGATTGTCATCACTTGAACAACTGATGCTTGACTTTAACGATTTGACGACTCTACCACGTGGTCTTTTTGATTCTTTGACCTCGCTACAACATCTCTCGTTGTCGTTCAACAAGTTATCTTTAATACAAGTAGGTTTTTGGCCGCCTGTTAGGACACTGACCCTCGCCAATAACGAGATTTCAACCTTACCGTTAACAGTGAATTTTACGTCAATGGAAACTTTCAACATATCATACAATAAGTTATCCACGTTGTTTCAGGAAAATTTAAATCAACTACTGCAAATCGACTTGTCCTTTAATAAATTCAGTGACATCCCATCTGCCGTATTGCAGACGTGTAAGAATCTGATCACTCTTAACATGGAAGGTAACCAAGTAACTACAAATGTCACAGATGCAACGTTTACTAAACTATCCAGTATGACTGCACTAAATTTGGCGAATAACAAAATCGAAGGTATGAATGAACTTTTCTCCGAGACTTCATTGAGACAGTTACTGAGTTTGAACATGTCAAACAATCCGTTGAGAACGGTATATCAACTTTCGCGCAACTTTAGCGACGCCAACATAACCAACATTGATCTGTCAAACTGTGGTTTGACGCAGCTTGAACAAAACGTATTCACTGGTTTAATGCAACTAGAAACAGTTATTTTATCAGACAACAACATGGAAACTTTCCCGCCATTTCTAGCAGACGACGACACGCACTACGTTTTGACAGGAAATCCGATTGTCTGTGCTTGCAACATGTCCTGGTTGATTTTACCTTATGTTGAAATTGACAATATAAGGATTTCTACATTGAAGTTCACCGTTCCGAAATGCAAGGTTTATACGGAAAATAAACTATATGATCCACAGAATCTGCATAGAAGACAATTCATGTGCCCGGAAACGAAGAACTGTGATGCAAAATGCGCATGCTTCAATACGGAACAAAATGGCGGCATAAAAACTGTAATATGCAGACAGAATCTGAGATCCGCCCCAGCTACAGTGTCTGTAACAGCATTATCAATATTTTTGGATGGAAACAATTTCAACACGAACTCTTCTCTAGCTCCATTTTTATCATTTTCAAACATGAGTACAAAGGAACTGTACCTAAACAGTAGCTCGATTCGACTGATCGACTACCGTACTTTTCACGGGTTTGCATCACTTGAAATATTAAGCCTCGCAAATAATTTAATAGAGACGCTATCAGTCGGAATATTGAAAAACAAAACCTTTTTGAAACAGTTGTACATTGGCGACAACTTGCTGAACTTTATCGAAGCCGGTGTGTTTGATGGTTTACCAAGTTTGAATGAACTGGATATTAGCGGCAATAATCTCGCAACGTTATTGCCTAAAACTCTCTTAGAGCTATCTTCTCTTAACTCGGCCAAATACTACTTTCTGGCTCGTAATCCTTGGGCATGTAATTGCACAAATCTAGGGTTTAAGGATTTTATAGATGAGGTAGTATTTAAAATCCGCGATAGGAAGGCATTGAGCTGTCGTGATGATACCCGCGAAATTCGTTATATTCCAAGGTCATATTTCGTGTGTCAGACGACATCAGACTCGCAGAGGAATCCTGAGACGATTATTGGCATTATCTTTGGAATACTTATCATACTGATGCTTCTCGCAGCCGTGGTCTATTTTCGCCGGGAACTTCTCTCGTTATTGTACAGCAACACGGGTTGCCATGTTCCGGGTAAACACCATTACCCGGGAATGCACTTTGATGGCTTCATCAGTTATGACCCTTCTGATCAGCACTGTTCCGCTTTTGTAGAAAATGATCTGATGCCAAAGTTGAAAAACAACGGATATAACTTTCAGACTTCGGCTGATTTGATAGCTGACATTGAATTAACTAAGCAAACTATAGAGGACAGCAAATGCTCAGTGTTTATTGTAAACAAAAACTTTTCTTCGAACACGTTCTTTTTAAACGTTTTTCGGTCTGCTGTTGAGCGTAACAAGGCTGACAATCGTCATACAGTTGTGTTGATTATACATGGTGACATAGATCTGCAGACACTAGAACCGGAAGTAATGAAGCGCCTGCGCAAAGGAGACTATATTACTTCCAGATCGAGGCTGTGGTGGCAGAGGTTGATGTATGAGCTTCCGGAACCGAGTGGGCTCCTCGAAGTAGGTGACAATGATGATGTATCAGAATCTGATGTTATTGTTTTTAGTTCATTAAGAGCCGAATCCCAGTATGACAGTATTTGAGAAAGAGTCTTGCCTATTCCACGTTTAAGTGTTTGTCTTCTCGTATGCATTTTGAAGGACTTATAAAAGGTGAATGTATACATGTTTTATTTCAGTGTTGTGGATGTGTGATTAAGATTATTTTTAATTTTCACATTTGTTAAAGTGTTTAACTATTTGCTAGTTATGTGTCATTTTATTTGCATTTTAAAATACCTAATCTAGGTTGTGGAAGGAGATGTTTATGCCATTAACAGGTCAAACTGAACTGCACATACGTGATCAAGACTGTTCGATTATTCCAAATTTGGAAAAGATTTAAAGTGTTATTTTTAAGTTTTGACATACTAAATCATGCCTGTAAATATTATGCTCGTGTGATCAATATTGTTTGATAATTCCAAATTTTTAAACGTTTTTAACATGTTTTGTATTTTGTGTCTTTTTTATGACTATTAACTTTTATACAGTTAATCGACGTGAACGTATACAGAAATGAGTATATTTATGTTACATATACTGAGCATAAACATTGTCTTAAATAAATCAAAGTTTTATTATGTTTAAGGAACACACGGCAATCTTAAAGTGTTTGAAATGGGTGTTTCGATTTAAATATCCAGGATCATGTTTAATTTTAACCTGGTGACATTTAAATAAATATAATTTTAAGTATTCACTTTTTCGTCTTATTCTACTATACATTTTAATATATTATTGTTGCAATACTATCAACATTGAATAATATGCAAATACAATTTGCTTATTACTGTTCTTATAATTCATATTAATGATTCAACACATGTAAGGTATCCAGAAAAGCTAGCGTGAGTTTTAAAACAATCAAGATTGCCGCGTGTCCATTTAACTGCTTACATGCTTACATGCTTAATTATTTGCATATATAAGGTGCTCATGCAGTGAATTGTCTTAAAGTACCTATCCTGCCAAATAACGACAAAATTACACAACAAAACCGTAAAATATCAAATCTCTAGTGTTCTGGTCATAATGTGAGGCACAATAAAAGTTCTTCTTCTTCCCAGGGGCCCCGTTTGGTTACGGGGCAAAGAATAGGGCCACTGCATATCCTGTTGGAGGGGTAGGCAGAGGGGTAGAATCCCCCCAAATTCATGTTCATTTTATCATTTTTTGTTCATGTTCATTAAAGGTCTTCATCGTGACCCCTGCATTGTTTCAGGTGCCATCTCGCTCATATCACTAGAGCAGTGGCAGAAAAACAATAAACGTGGCTCCAGCGTAAATGGAGTGTCTACAATAGAATTTGCAGCAACTCTGCAGTTCAGGGTGAGAAGGTTCTAGGCCCGTTCTCCATATTTTATCTCGATGTACATGGAGGATGAGCCTGGCATGTTCATGCCTGTTAGGCGCCATATAACCTTTCATGTGTAGGTGCGCCTTAAAACCCCATTTCAATTCAATACTATCCTGCAAAATAACGATAAAATTACTCTATAAAACCGTAATGTATCAAATCTCTAGAGTTCTGGTCATATAATGTGAGGCACAATAAAAGTTCTTCTTCTTTCGTAATAATGTATATGTGCCGATTAAAGGTATGGGTTTATTAACGGGTTCTTAGGATACATGTGATTTAATATGTGTAAAATGAATTATGATTGGAAACTCTTCATTGGACGTTCCAGTTTTGGAGATTGGCCTGGCTGGTTAAAGTCGTTTATATTGGGTCTACAGAGATTGGATTCTCAAAATAGGTAAATTATATTATATACCTCGTCGTCAGTAGGTTTGGAAACGGTGTACATATGTTGGAAAATTTGACTGTTGTTTGCGAGATGGCTACTTTAAGATTATTTTTAATTTCCACATTTGTGAACGTTTTGAAATTTTGTATGTGTCTTTTTTATTTTCATTTTAAAATACCTGATCCAGGTTGTGGAAGGAGAGGTTATATATGTCATTAACAGGTTAACGCGGTGTACAAATATGTGATCAAGATTGTTTGATTATTCCAACTTGGAAACGTTTTAAACATGTTGTATTTTATGTGTTTTTTATTAGCATTTTTAAGTTTTGCATTTAAATTATATTTAGTACATACTAAATCATTTCTATAAATAATATGCGTATGTGAAAATATTGTTTGATTATTCCAAGTTTTTAACATGTTCTGTATTTTATACAAAATGGAGTATACTTATAATTTGTGTATAGGTCATATCTCTTTAATTTTGATATGGATTTTGGCAATTCTTTAAATTTTAAGAGGTGTTTGAAACTAAGCTTCTTTGAAAATAGTACAACAAGCACTTTAAATACTTGACCACGACTGTCAACAGTCTGATGAGGTATACACTTAAGGTGTAGCACACACATTGCCCCACAGGAAGTGTTCGCCTGGGGTATCGCATAATGGCGGCCAGTAAATAATCCTCATTTCTTTTTTTGTAAAAAAAGGCATTTTCACTAATTTAAAGTGCAATTTATGGTTTATATCACATTGTTGATCTATTTGTTACGTTTTTCAAGCATTGTCATGTTAAAATTTGGAGTTTTGAAGTTTTTTTGCTTATATGGAAATGAGTGTATGAATACAATATTTTGGCATCTCAGTGTGGGATCATTCATTCATGAGACAAATTCTCTTTCTTAGAAGATGCATGACCCCCACCTTCTGTGGATTTTTTGGCAGCATATGATATGTGACATTTGTGATGAAAGTTTAAGTTATTCATTTTTAATTTGGGCCTTGATATGAATGACAACATGGCATCTAAATTTTAATTCATACACAATTCAGTGCAAAGATTAGCCTCGGTCACTCGGCCCGCTTCTGATTTCTTCGTTACGCTATGCTTCACGGATCCAGAACCAGGGCCTGGGGAAAATAGGACGTTTAAAATCGCCCTCTCGTTTTGGGCGATTTTGGAGAGATTTTGAGAGATTCAACGAGACTTTCAAAATACATCTTTTTAAGTTAATTTAATAATGCTTTCTTATTTTTAACTTATGAGAAGCAGCAAGTGACGTTAAAAAAACTGATGCATCAACAATTGACGTTGTACATTTATTTACAACATGACGTCACGCAAACATCGACTTTATGCGCGTGAAAAAAACGCGCAAATATATTGTGCTAGTCGCTAGTGGGCGCTTTCATTGACCTAATCTGCCCAGACCGACATCTGCAAGTAATACATATGCATGATACGGTCTAGCTGGCCGAGACTACCTTTATCCTTGATATCATTAAGCATATCGTTTACATTTATTTACACACATTTTAGACGTGATGTCTACGATGTTTTATTGGAAAATAAACGAACAATTGCTTGGCGTAGTTAGAAATTGAGTCAACTATTAGGTGAGTATCATCTGGGACGAAAATGACATATAGAGCCCAGGTCTCATTAAAATCAAATCCTAATCAGAGACGTAATAAACTTCTTAAATCACTGTCCTAATCCATCTTTAATACTCTCTGCTTCTTGGAGCGCAGAGTATCGTAGCGTTATGCAGGGTCTGATTGGAATGAGATTTCTATTATGCTTTGTGATTCAACAATAATATTAGTTATCCAATTCGAAGGCCCAGTGTAGTAACGCAAAGAGATGCAACTTTTTACAGTCGAACTAAAATACTAGTGTCCCTCATTTGGAGAGTAGTATGGGAACAGTAACAACCTCATTACAATCATACCCGTTATCAAGCTACGATACTCTACGCTACAAAGCGTAATTAGGATTTGATTTTAATGAGATTGGCAACAATACATACGCTGATATTGACGTTATAACAGAAGATAATTGAAAACACGGTTATTTTAAGTTCTTAAAATCATATTCCATTAAAAAGCATTTAAACTCGATTATTCAAATAATAAGAGAGATCTTATGCAGTATGTCAGGTCAGCGTCCATCGATTAAATTTACGTCTCATCTGTTATCAATCTTCACTGGGTTAAATACTGGGTTAAATTCTCTTTACAGACTTGGCTATAAGCTACAATATTGAATGTCAGAATATTAAAAAGTATACTTCGAAGCTCTGTTTATTAGGCTAGTAATGATGTGTGTCGTTCTCATGATCAGTTTGGAACCAGAAGGTCAAAGGTCAAGGTCACAGTGAAATACAAGTTCATTTTTCAAACTGGTTAAAGTGACATCCAAATTCTTGTATGTCTAAGGGACAAATTTCATGACACTTTGTATACGTGCTTGTTTTGTGAAAGGTATACACCTGTTGAGGTTTAGAGTGTCTTTTAAAGTCAAGGTCAAGTGATTTAAATATGACCTTAGTTGTTATATGTCTACCTGACCAATTTCTACGAATGTTTGCATTGAGATTGTGCCTATAATCGTTTAATTTGGAGTCGGTAGGTCAAAGTGTTATTCAGTCAAAGGTCGAGATGATAACGGTGAAGATCATAGTCCTGAAAGAAAATATGTTCATGCTGTTTATTTCAGTTGTATTTTAAACCTGCTCAAACAAGTTGTACAGATTTCTGGCAGGGCCAGGGCCAATCGAATATGCTGGAATACTCCCATACACCCTGCCGGATATAGGTGTAACACCATTTCCGAGCGAGACAGTCTCATTAAAATCATATGCTAATTACGCTTTGATACTCTCTGCAATTATAAGTTTTTGTTTTTGCTCGCCCTATGGCGCAAGGCCTTTTGGCGAGCGTTTCTAGGCAGTTTATTTTGTTTATTCATTAATTATAATTATTTTATGAAGATGATTTTAACGCTATCATCTTTCAAGAAATGACAAGAACAAAGCAGACACTTTAATATATGCCCAAGGAAGATTTTTTTTTTTTTGTAAATAATTTTCATCAAATAGCCAGACTATCGAAAAAAGGGTACCAGCTGGGGACGAGCTATTATGGGATAGTTGGTCACATCTCTCTAGAAAGTTAAACATGTTCTTATAATTTATTTACATATGTACATTATCCATATTTTGTATGATCATTGCTCCCTTGTTTAATTTACTAAAATGTTGAAAATCTATTGCATATAAAAGGTTATAAAAAGTGATAAAAATACCCAGTGCGGTTTGTCCTCAGCATCCGAATTCTCTTAATACCGTCTAGAGACCTTCGTCTGAGGAAGGGTGTTTGTCCACACAAAGCCAAGTGGAGCCCACACTGGGGAGGGCAACGATCACAGATATACATAGATATTATGTGATATAGTGGAACAGAAGCCAGCTCTAATAATGAATGAGTGCCTGTAGATAAAACTAAAATCTCCGATGCTTCTGATAAAACAAGTGATAATAAGTATTAAAATGTGTATATACAACTAAGTTTTTGTCGGAGATATTAATGTGCGCAATGGGGTATTCAATGTTTTTCCATATATTATAACATAAATATAAACATGATTAGAGCAGGCTTTAAGCCTGACTTCTATGGTGACGTGATTTACAAACTTCGTTAGATCCTTTGTCATGATCACTTTCATACTCTCTTTGTTAAACGATCAAAAGAGGTTATGACCCTGTCATATGGCAACGCACTGCATGCTTGGTGGTGGACCCCTTTGCATTTCGCCACTATGCTTTCCTCTTTGATTGTGCGATGACAGGCTGTGGACACTATGATGACGTCTACCTAAAGGCCAAAAGGACGGTGATGTTTGATGATTGTTATTGGACTATAAATTCAAAGAAATGCACTAAATGGCATGTTTTACATCAAGAAACGAAGAAAATCATGGGCGCTGTCGTGTATTTTGAAAATATATATTCCATTACGACATTTGATAGTCTAAATAGTATGCCATAGTACATGTGGCCCGATTAGCTGAGTTGATAGCGTACTCGACCGCTGACCCACGAGTGTCATTTTAGTGTGGGTTCAATCCCACGAATCAGTATTTTTTTGTACCGCTATTAAATTTCGTCAAACAATCTTTTTTTCCAGTAAATATTCAATAATGGTTGTGAATTAGGTTTGTCAACGCAATTCGTTTGTGTTTTATAAGATAACAAGTTACGGACATTGTCTCTTTCAATACCAGGCGTAGAAAGCTCCACATCGGTTTACTGAAATGCGACATGCGCAGTGAAGCTGTCAATACCGAACAATTTTGTAGGCTCAAATCTGATTGGCTAATCGTAAGTCAATCTGACGTGACCTGTAATGCGAAGTCGTCAGATCCTAGTAGCGAAGAGTATCGTAGCGTGATAAAGGGTCTGATTTTAATGAGATTGCGAGCGAGATTGATTAATTGCAAATTATAGTAAACAAAGTTATTTACCTTTGATTTTAAAATATTTTGCCAGACTTTAGTCTTGATCATCTTTTACAAATGTTTTGACCGTTTGTGCAGAAACACACTTGAAACGGTAATATTTTTTTTTTTATTAAAGTACTCCACATCACCCGCATTTAGTTCGTCGATATAATGACGACGTTTCCCTCTTTGTTTATTTATAAATTTATTTTGTTTCTGCCTTTCTGTATATCTTGGATAGCGATTTTTTTGTCTCAGCCAATCAGAATCAGTCCCAGAATCTCTGCAAAAGTCAAACATTTTTTTAGGAGAACTGTTCTAGACGTTTCTCTTGAAAACAAGTAAGCGTCGCAAATTATCTAGATTAGCAAGACTTGGGCCAGGCGTTCTTCGGTTTGGCGAAATGTTCGCTGTCCGGTAATATGGTCTGGTACACATTGACTCTCAATCAATCAAAACTGGAGGAATTTAAGAAATGGTGAAACATTGTATTACCCCTAGATAGAAGCTGTGATGAGAGATACATATTATTGCACCCAGATCGAGGCTGAGATGAGAGATGTTTTATTACAACCAGATCGAGGCTGCAATGAGAGATGTATTATTACGCCCTTAGCGAGGCTATGCTGAGATATGTTTTATTGCACCCAGATCGAGGCTGCGATGAGAGATGTATTATTACACCCAGATTGAGGCTGGAAATGGGATATGCATTATTACACTCATATCAAGGCTGTGTTGAGAGATATATAATTACACTCAGATCGAGTCAGATGAGAGATGTATTATTCCGCTCAGACCGAGGTTGTGATGAGAGATGGATTGTTACATCCAGATCGAGGCTTCGATGAAAGGTGTATTTTTAGAGATGGATTGTTACATCCAGATCGAGGCTTCGATGTAAGATGTATTTTTAAATCCATATCGAGGCTGTGATGAGATATGTATTATTACACTGAGATCGAGGCTGAGACGAGATATGTATTTTTACATCCATATCGAGATTATGACGAGAGATGTATTATTGCACCCAAATCGAGGCTATGCTGAGCGATGTATTATCACACCCAGATCGAGCCTGTGATGAGAGATTTACTATTAAAACTATATCGAGGATGTGATGAGATATGTATTAGTTCACTCAGATCGAGGCTGTGATGAGTGATGTATACTGTTCCACTCAGATCCATTATGTGATGAGAGATGTAATGTTACATCTAGATCGAGGCTTCGATGAAATTTTATTTTTAAAACACATATCGAGGCTGTGATGAGAGATGTAATATTACACCGATATCGAGGGTGTGGTGAGAGTTGTATCATATTACAATCAGATCGAGGTTGTGTTGAGAGGTGTATAACAAACTCAGATCGAGGCTATGATGCTAGATTTATCATTACACCAGGGAGTACGTCATATGATTAATATGACAAATATAGGAACCTCGGCTGATTAATATAACAAATGTAGGAAATTCTGTTGATTCATATGACAAATGTAGGAAATTCTGTTGATTCATATGACAAATGTAGGAAATTCTGTTGATTAATATGACAATTGAAGGAACCTCGGTTGATTAATATGACAAATGTAGGAAACTCGGCAATATGACAAATGTAGGAAATTCTGTTGATTAATATGACAAATGTAGGAAATTCTGTTGATTCATATGACAAATGTAGAACATTCTGTTGATTAATATGACAAATGTAGGAACCTCGGCTGATTAATATGACAAATGTAGGAAACTCGGCTGATTTATATGACAAATGTAGGAAATTCTGTTGATTCATATGACAAATGTAGGAAATTCTGTTGATTAATATGACAAATGTAGGAACCTCGGCTGATTAATATGACAAATATAGGAACCTCGGCTGATTAATATGACAAATGTAGGAAATTCTGTTGATTCGTATGACAAATGTAGGAAATCCTGTTGATTAATATGACAAATGTAGGAACCTCGGCTGATTAATATGACAAATGTAGGAACCTCGGCTGATTCATATGACAAATGTAGGAACCTCGGTTGATTTATACGACAATTGAAGGAACTTCGGTTGATTAATATGACAAATGTAGAAACCTCGGTTGATTAATATGACAAATGTAGGAACCTCGGCTGATTAATATGACAAATGTAGAACCTCGGCTGATTAATATGACAAATGTAGGAAACTCGGCTGATTAATATGACAAATGTAGGAAATTCTGTTGATTAATATGACAAATGTAGGAACCTCGGCTGATTAATATGACAAATGTAGGAACCTCGGCTGATCAATATGACAAATGTAGGAACCCCGGTGACTGATATGACAAATGTAGGAACCTCGGTTGATTTATACGACAATTGAAGAAACTTCGGTTGATTTATATGACAAATGTTGGAACCTCGGTTGATTCATATGACAAATGTAGACACCTCGGTTGATTCATATGACACATGTAGGAACCTCGGTTGATTCATATGACACATGTAGAAACCTCGGTTGATTCATATGACAATTGTAGAAACCTCGGTTGATTTATATGACAAATGTTGGAACCTCGGTTGATTCATATGACAAATGTAGAAACCTCGGTTGATTCATATGACAAATGTAGAAACCTCGGTTGATTCATATGACACATGTAGGAACCTCGGTTGATTCATATGACACATGTAGAAACCTCGGTTGATTCATATGACAATTGTAGAAACCTCGGTTGATTTATATGACAAATGTAGGAACTTCGATTGATTTAGATGACAATTGTAGAAACCTTGGTTGATTCAGGGGACAAACGACCAATCTATGTTCTTCTTAATTAATACACTGGTCCTGTTCTGAATGTTTATTTATATGAAATCTCGGAAATTAAAACAACCCAGCCATATCTGACACCCATCCCTATTATCTTTGTTTTAAGAGCAATGTTAGCAATTGGAACATCCACATGCCCTCTTGGGCCGGGCCTCTTGATTAAAGTTTAATTCATTAATGATGTCTCAACACGTTTATTGATATATGGAATTAAAAACAATATACTAGTATTGGTCTACTGACCTGGGCGGGCTATCGGGCGGGCGGGGGTGTGTGGGTGGGTCTGCCTGTCTGTCCGTCCGTCTGTCCGGGTTGGGGCGGAGGTGTTTGGGAAGAGGGAGGGTGGTAGTCATCATTCTGTGTATGTGAGTACTCTACTCCAATTAAACTATTACGTCATGCATAGTCGCGGCTCATCATAATATACGTGTTATATTGGGATCATGATTTGGTGTGGAGTATTTTAGGGGAGCTGATCGGTTTATAGTTAACACCATTATTTTGACATAGATGTTTTTTTTAAATAAACGAATTACAATGTAATTGTCTTTCAAAGAACATATCGTTTACTCCTATGTGTCATTCACTAACGTCGTGATTTTTAATTTATAATAAACTTACCCAACTTTTCACGTGACCGTGATATATAAAGGTTAAGATGATAAAATTTAGCCCATTAACGGCAAGGGGTTAGAGATAACGTTAACCAACCTCCTTTAACTTGTAATCAACGGCGGATAAAACTACTTTGGGATCG
The DNA here is from genome assembly GCA_037043455.1 of Cyrtodaria siliqua. Classification (NCBI taxonomy): domain Eukaryota; kingdom Metazoa; phylum Mollusca; class Bivalvia; order Adapedonta; family Hiatellidae; genus Cyrtodaria; species Cyrtodaria siliqua. The sequence goes on from JAWPHD010005003.1 coordinate 79,413, forward strand.
TTCACATTGTTGACTCTTTCTCTTTCACCCAGACGGTATACGTAAGCCATGAATTCTTGGATATTCCAGACACTATGTTGTCTATTTGGAATGTTTATTCTATCGAATGAAATAGAAGGATTTGTGGATATGAAAGATGTTAAAACGACCGTGGAATCTTTATTCCGAAAAGTGGAATCAGAACAAGAAAAAACCGACACGAAATATATTCCACCTACGTTTTGGCAAAAACATAAAGGGATGTGGGAAAGTGACGTTAGATTCTATTTCCATGGTCACGAGGAACTGTTTCTGATGCGAGAAGGGTTCAGTATCTATGACGACAATATGTTTGCAACGGCGTGGATAACGTCTTGTTTACTGGAATCGTTTAGATACGGAAACGGTCCGAAGCCTTCCGAAGAGATGATAACTTCCGCTATTCTGTCAGTCGAAGAGTACCACAACAAAAACGTAAATTACACTAATTCTTTGATGACATTCTGGCCGCAGAAGTACAATGCGACCTACAAAACGTGGAACAGCTATCCAGAGAATCTTCACAACTTCTTTGATCTTATGGCGGCCACAAACTTTACGAAATTTGAGAAACTTTTAAACGAAACTGGTCTATCCGACATTGCAGTTATAATGGGTCGTCTTTTAAAATCTGAGTAAGTAATCTTTAAGTGATATTTTATGGTTTATTTGTTTGTCTTTCAATCGATGTTGTCTGTTTGTTATATACATGTACTCTACGTTGTCTGTCTGCCATGCATGCTGTGGGAACACTGCCTGTTTGCCTTATATTACCTGTTAATATATGTATGTTATTCTACGATAAAATACAGCTGTTCCATTAATTCCCCGCGTATATTTCATCCGTTGGAAGCTCCGCGTTACATGACGTCACTTGGTAAATATACGTCACGAAAACAAACTCAACAGTAATTTTAATGAAATATTAATTACAACAAACTTGCCATGCTTCCAAACCGTGCACCCCCGATATAAACCCATCATATGCATCAGTACCCTACGTTTACACTATGTTCCAGGCGACCACGGCAGCCACGGCAGCCCAAAACGTAGTGCGCCGTGGGATTTTGGACAGTTTTTGTCTTGGTACTCAAGTTCTGTTAGGTATCATTACGTTTTCTTACGGTCTATTAAGGTATCCGTTACACACCGTGAGCTGAAACGAGCCGAAGCCCCGGAGACCCGACGGTGCACTACGTTTAAGTCCACGGTATGTCACGGACGCTTGTACGTTTCCTCACGGCCTGCTACGTTCTGATGGGACCTCTCACGTTTTGTCGCTTAACAATCAAGGTTTGCCACGTCTGTCAAGTTCTATCAAGGCCCACTAAGGTTAGCCGTGACCTCCGGGTAAGGGGGGGGGGGGGGGGGGGGGGGGGGCAAAAACAGCAACAAAATACTGCATAAGTCAGTGTATTCTGAACCTTCAATGAGAGAACATGAATGTGCATGAGGCTGTTCTTGAGGCTGTTCTTGCTCCTCTACTCGTTGGGCCTGCGCAGGACGGGATCCTCTTCCTCCACGCCTTGCCTTCTTTGTTGGCATTATTTATACTATGAAAAAGATAATATATCTGCACTCGTCGGTGTTTGTCACTCGAATGAAACGTCCCTGTCGGCTTGAACAGTTTTATACTACTTGTGCGCCTGCGCGCACCTTGTCAGAACGTAGCAGAACTTCAGGTAAACCGTAATACGCCGAGACATATCGTGATTGAACGTGACGAAACGGCTAACGTTCCCCGTAGCTCGCCGTGAGGTCCGTGAGAAATCGTGGCAAGCCTGGATAAAACGTGCAGCCACCCTAAAACAACCGCAGCTAAACGGGAACTAAACGTGGCAGACCGTAACACAACTTCACAGGACCGTAAGCTGCCGGGTCATACTCTTGCTTCACGTCTTGCTACGGACACTGTCCAAGTTTTGTTAAGGTCTGTAACGTACTTTCACGTTTCGTTGCGTTCACCCCGTTTTACTGCGTTCTATAAAGTAGGTCATCTTCGCCGGGACGACCGTGGCAAATTTTAAGTCTGACTTAAAATTTGTCCCGGCGTCCACGGCAGTCACGGCGAGATACGTTAGTCGATACCGTTCCCCTACGTTGTCTCACGGTCACCCCGTTTCGTCCACGGTTGTCTGAAACGTGGCTGCCGTGGCCGCCGGGAACATAGTGTAAACGGGGGGTAACATATAACATTAAGCATCAACGTTTGACGTCGTACAGCGTAAGCTATATGACGTAAGCAATGACTTAATTGTTTGTCACGTGACTTCTAGTGTATTGAAACGCAGAACTTTGCATATGGGTGCGTCCAATGGAACAGCCTGTAAACATAGCAACCTGATTACCTTGACCTCCGAGATAATATATAGTGCCACAACAGTAGCGTAAACAATGGGGTTATTGTTGTGTTAGAATCGAAATAATAAATATGTACCTGTGTTTTATCGATGAATAAAATACAGATAGGAGTTCGGATGCGTAGTAATTAAATCACGAGTGCGTTCGGATGCGAGTAATTAAATCACTCGTGCTAACGCACTTGTGATTTAATTACTACGCATCCGAACTCCTAACTGTATTTTATTCACCGATAAAACACAAGGTACATATTTATTATTTCTTAATTTATATTTAGTATTTCTTAAAGTCCACCTGTTTACAACACTCTACATGTAATACAACATCAAAGAAATATTACACTCTACATGTAATACAACATCAAAGCAATATTAGTTTAAACAGCCAGCCTGCAGAGTCTTACGAAGCACAATCATTTTAACAAATTATATTCATTGAATGCTTTTCATTGCCATGTTCCTGGCAACAATAACTATCACAAACGTTCTGTTTCACCAAGGTATTACTGTACAGTTGATTGTAACTCTGTTATTTTATAACTGTTCCTTGTCTAGTAATTATACTTTCCTATATACTAATATGATTCCACAGCAGGGAATAATGGCTCAGTTCTACATATTACAGTTAAATGACAGAACTGTATGAGTGTATCATTAATACATACGCGTTTAGTCCATTTTAAAACGTTACTCCAATACAGCCGTATGGTCTTAACACACGCAGTTATTGTTTGTTTTGTCTTAGCGTTTAAGTAGTCCAAGGCGTTTATCAAATGCTTTAATCAAAAAGTTTGCTAATATTTCACAATCTGTTATGTGGCCTTTCTTACGTGCATTCTTTGTTGCCTTTTTCTCATACATTCAATGTTGCCTATTTCTCATACATTCAATGTTGCCTATTTATCATACATTCAATGTTGCCTGTTTCTCATACACTGAATGTTGCCTATTTCTCATACATTCAATGTTGCCTGTCTTCTTCGTAGTATACAACTTTTTAATTCCTTAGAAGTCAGTAGTTAGAACTATTTATCAAAGGGAGTGACTACTGACCCGAGAAGGGTACTATTGCACGAGGCGGCAGTATAACGTTATAATCCATTGACTCCTAAGGCATTAAATAGTTGTTTTATTTTATTATATAACCTATAAATAGACGCGTTTTCATTGGCTAAAAAGTAATTTTTTAGAAAAAATATCTAGCGATATTGACCTGTTTTTTTGATATTGACCTGTTTTTTTGATATTGACCTGTTTTATATAATTGTTTTTTTGATATTCACCTGTTTTATATAATTGTAAATTGAGGGTTATATAATAAAACAGTTATGGACTTTTCAGCTGTTATACATGATGTTGATATGTACCAAAAAATCATTATTGACCTCGGCTATCGCCTCGGTCAATAATGATTTTTTTGGTGCATATCACATCATGTATAACAGCTGAAAAGTCCATAATTGTATAATATATCATAAAATATAACAGTTTTGATTTTTTACTAATAAAACTAAAATTTGGAGTGTGAGCCGTATACACAATGTATCTGCTTCCCTTGATACTTTAAACAAGCGCGTCACTGATACAGATCAACTATTGTACGGTCACGTGACGCTGCGTCACTGACACATATCCACTATTGTACGGTCACTTGACGCTGCGTCACTGACACAGATCCACTATTGTACGGTCACGTGACGCTGCGTCACTGACACAGCTCGACTATTGTACGGTCACGTGACGCTGCGTCACTGACACAGATCGACTATTGTACGGTCAATTGACGCTGCGTCACCGACACAGATCCACTATTGCACGGTCACGTGAAGCTGCGTCACTGACACATATCCACAAGTGCACGGTCACGTGACGCTGCGTCACTGACACATATCGACTAGTGTACGGTAACGTGACGCTGCGTCGCACACATATCCACTATTGCACGGTCACGTGACGCTGCGTCACTGACACAGATCCACTAGTGCACGGTCATGTGACGCTGCGTCACTGACACATATCCACGATTGCAAGGTCACGTGAAGCTGCGTCACTGACACAGATCCACTAGTGCACGGTCACGTGACGCTGCGTCACTGACACATATATACTATTGTACGGTAACGTGACGCTGTGTCGCACACAGATCCACTATTGCACGGTCATGTAACGCTGCGTCACTGACACAGATCGATCACTGTACGGTGACGTGATGCTGCGTCACTGGCACATATCGACTATTGCACGGTAATGTGACGCTGCGTCGCTCACATATCCACTATTGCACGGTCACTTGACGCTGCGTCACTGACACAAATCCACTATTGCACGGTCACGTGACGCTGCGTCGCTGACACAGATATAATATTGCACGGTCACGTGGCGCTGCGTCACTGACACATATCGACTATTTTACGGTAACGTGACGCTGCGTCGCTCACAGATCTACTATTGCACGGTCACGTGACGCTGCGTCACTGACACATATCGACTATTGCACGGTCACGTGACGCTGCGTCACTGACACATATCGACTATTGTACGGTCACGTGACGCTGCGTCACTGACACAGATCGACTAGTGTACGGTCACGTGAAGCTGCGTCACTGACGCAGATTATTTACTATTGCACGGTCACGTGATGAACTATTGTTCACCAAGGAATTCCCTCATTCATCTTGGTTGGTTCGATAAGAAAGTTCTTTACACATGTGGGTTGAAAAACGCTTATATTTTATGATATATAATAATAGTGTATATTCTAATTTCCGGTATTCATGGACACCACTGGGATGGTAAAGTCACGTTAAAATAACGCGAAATGTGTTTCTATTGTACTGACCGCCGCTTTGTTGTTTAAATTCCGACATGTTAAATACTTATAATATTATATATATTTATTACAGACTTACCGTGATCGCTCATGTATGTTTACATGCTAACGTGCACAATAATTCCAGCATATGTTATGCATTTATTTCAGAAAGGGTTATTTGCAGGCCTTCAAGATACCACCAGATTTTGATGACACCTTTGTCAACCTCGGTCTCGGCAGCCTTCTAGCGGAAATGCAGGATGACTTTCCAGAATCCCATGCGCAATGGCAGTCGCAGAACACAAACGTCACTTCCGTTTTTGATGCGCTTAAAAAGTACGCGTACAGGCCGATGTCGAAAAATAAAGCTGTAAATACGATTGATTGCAGAACGTACTTTTATCTGAGATTCTTCTTGGAGGAGGCGACGAGCAAGGGAGAAGAAATTTCACTAATTCCCACATGGGTACGTTACTATCTTCTTGTTTTGTGTGTGTGTGTTGAACTCAACCGCAATTAAAATGTGATTTTACGTACTGTTAACACATCATATTAGGTTATATAAAGACGGCAGCCTCGTAGAGAAAGACACTATTTCTACTCATATAAATCCTAAAGTTACACTATTCATATAAATCCTAAGGTTACACTATTCATATAAATCCTAAAGTTACACTATTCATATAAATCCTAAAGCTACACTATTCATATAAATCCTAAAGTTACACTATTCATATAAATCCTAAAGCTACACTATTCATATAAATCCTAAGGCTACACTATTCATATAAATCCTAAAGTTACACTATTCATATAAATCCTAAAGTTACTCTATTCATGTAAATCATAAGGCTACACTATTCATATAAATCCTAAAGCTACACTATTCATATAAATCCTAAAGCTACACTATTCATATACATCCTAAAGCTACACTATTCATATAAATCATAAAGTTACACTATTCATATAAATCATAAGGCTACACTATTCATATAAATCCTAAAGCTACACTATTCATATAAATCTTAAAGCTACACTATTCATATCAATCCTAAAGTTACACTATTCATATAAATCCTAAAGCTACACTATTCATATAAATCCTAAAGCTACACTATTCATATAAATCCTAAAACTACACTATTCATAAAAATCCTAAGGTTACACTATTCATATAAATCCTAAAGTTACACTATTCATATAAATGCTAAAGCTACACTATTCATATAAATCCTAAAGCTACACTATTCATATAAATCCTAAAGCTACACTATTCATATAAATCCTAAAGTTACACTATTCATGTAAATCATAAGGCTACACTATTCATATAAATCCTAAAGCTACACTATTCATATAAATCCTAAAGCTACACTATTCATATACATCCTAAAGCTACACTATTCATATAAATCATAAAGTTACACTATTCATATAAATCATAAGGCTACACTATTCATATACATCCTAAAGCTACACTATTCATATAAATCTTAAAGCTACACTATTCATATAAATCCTAAAGTTACACTATTCATATAAACCCTAAAGCTACACTATTCATATAAATCCTAAAGCTACACTATTCATATAAATCCTAAAGCTACACTATTCATATAAATCCTAAAACTACACTATTCATAAAAATCCTAAAGCTACATTCATATAAAACCTAATCCTAAAACTACACTATTCATATAAATCCTAAAGCTACATTCATATAAATCCTAAAGCTACACTATTCATATAAATCCTAAAGCTACACATCCTAAAGTTACACTGTTCATATAAATCATAAGACTACACTATTCAAATCAATCCTAAAGCTACAAATCCTAAAGCTACACTATTCATATAAATCCTAAAGCTACACTATTCATATCAATCCTAAAGCTACTCTATTCATATAAATCGAATGCTTCGCTTTATGTGTGCGTCGTGAAGTGTAATTTATTGCAATCTGCTTTTGTTAATGAAGCGGATTGGTTATGAAAATCCTTAGATTGCACACACGAACTCACGCAATAAGTACTTCTTATTGGAAGGGGATCATCTGACCACTTCGCTAATGATGACAGACCCATAAACAACTGACATAGTGTCTATAGGCTGTATTTTCACATAATATAGCAGGGCATCTTTTATATCGCATTTTAAAGGGAATACGTCAGACTTTGGGGCTACATTTGATTAATAAAATATAAACGCTATCAAATGACTATTTTAAATTTAAATCTAAGATATAGACGGACCATTAACAGTTTTATATAATACAGCGCAGTAATTTAAACTAACTCTTATTAGTCCATAGAGCTAACACCAGGTATAAATAGCCGTGACGCGTGGTCACCTCGGCGATATTTATTTACGAAACATTGCGATTGTTTTACCGCCAAGTTCAAAATAGTTAGGAAATACCTTCTTTTAGTCTTTTATTTGATATGTTCAATATAATTTCTGATGGTGGTTTAAGGTTGACGTAGTTTATTTTTATCAATTTAATACAGAAATAATGTATTTGAACAATTCTAAAAACAATACAATTCCTGATGTACTTCCTTTAAACTATCGTTGAATGGTGTAAACTTTAACAGTTCAACATTCAAACACAACTCGGAGTTCGACACAACATTCAAACACAACTCGGAGTTCGATCTAGGTAGGAATGTGGAACTCCAAGTTGGGTTTGAATGTCGAACTCCGAGCTGGCAATGTCGAACTCCGAGTTGGGTTTGAGTGTCGAACTCCGAGCTGGCAATGGTGCACTCCGAGCTAGGTTCAAATGTCGAATGTCGAACTCCGAGTTGGATTTGAATGTCGAACTCCGAGCTGGGAATGTCGAACTCCGAGTTGGGTTTGAATGTTGAACTCCGAGCTGGCAATGTCGAACTCCGAGTTGGGTTTGAATTTTGAACTCCGAATTCGGAATGTCGAACTCGATGCTGACAAATGAATGTTGAACTCCCTGCTGACAAATATGTAACAAATTCGTAACAGAACGAATGCCGAAAGTCGAACTACGAGCTACGAGCTAACTTCCCACACCTTAAAAACGATACTATTTTACTCATATCGATAAACAACCAGGTAAGACATTCTTCTATACTGGCTAATAAATCCGTGAATTGTATCAAATAGTTTATTCATCATGTGGATGATACTGATTTAAAATGACACAAAGCAATACCTTTGTTTTTATGTTGTTGCTGATTTAAAGGGACACAAAGCAATACCTTTGTTTTTATGTTGTTGTACATATTTATGTTAAACCCGATAAAGTTTTATTTTTTTTAAACAAACAAAAACAATTTAGGTTAATTTCAAAATAATGGGTTTTCATAGTAAAGAACTCAATACACAATATTAAACTACTCCCACAATCCCACTCTCCATCCCTACACACCTCCACCACCCTACTCCAGTCCCCACCTACAACAAAATTTCTTTTATGAAAACAAAAAAACAAGACCCTTTTGTAGGCTTGAAAATCTCCTCAAAATTGTCGTTTGTCCCTTTAACATCTCCGTGGCCGAGTGGTTAACGTTGTAAACCTTCTCGCCTCTCACCGCTGCGGGTTCGAATCCCACTGGGAGCTCGACTTGGAAGTGAAGAAGTGTCCATTCTTGCGGATGGCGGGAGGTGTACAGTACTGGTTCTACCCAGGAAAAATGGTGGTCTGCCTCTATTACCAAAAACATCGACCGTCATATATAACCTGACATTTGTTGAAAATTACGTAAAACACCATACAAACAAATTCAATGTGTGAACAAAATGCGTATGATCTACAAAGTATGCATAAACTCCTAGTATATACTGACGGTCAATGAACACGCACTATTAACTCCATGTGTCTATTCGCAAACCTTTTGCAATACATCTGCTTATCCAATATTTTCTATTTTTTAAGTATTGAATCTTGATACCTTATTTGTCTTATATGTATATTTGTAGGGTTTTATGACAAGCAATTACGCAGTTATCTACCTTGTCATTTAACATTGTTAAATATGGAAAATCAGAAAAAGAAGACCGTTCCTTTAAATTTCAAGCTGCATTAATCTTTCTTGGAATAAATTTCATTTGGTTTTACTGGCCTTTCTATTGTTTGCCGTCTGACAGTATTATGCCATGAATGTTTCTGAGAAAATGATTTTGTTTTGCGATGTATTTGACGAAAACGAGAAATGCACGTGCATTTCATAACACCGATGTGGAATGCACTAACTCCTGATGTGCACGTAAAACCATGTTAAAAGTCTGCTCGTTTCGTGGTGCGTTTTCATGTTTAGCCACATTTAGCTGAGCTGGGTATATGCCAGGACGCGTTGCCCATCCGTAGACCATTCTTATGTGCGTGACAGCTTTAGTACTCATTTTTCTGCGTGTTCGAATCCCACTGGGAGCTCGACTTGTAAGTGAGGAAGGTCGATTCTTACGGATGTCGGGATGTGTACAGTACTGGTTCTACCCAGGAAAAGTGGGTGTTCTGCCTCCACCACAAAATCCGATAGTATTATATAACTTTACGTGTGTTGACAATGACTTACGAGTAAAAACAAAAAAACAAACAAACAAACCATTTTTATTTTATATACTCTAGATACAAGATACAGACGAAGTCGTGACAGAGGGACCCAAGGGAGTCGATATGCCCTTCAACATTAACAACATCGACGTGACAGTTGCCGCCAATGGCGTGTTTGGTACCACAACAGCAATACTTAACGGAATAGTGGACGCTAAAATTCTCGATGACCCAGATATCCAGGTTTGCAAACACCGTGCTTTATATTTCTGGCAGGCCCGTAGCTACGCTGAGGCACGCCGCGGCAGTTGAGTCGGTAAATATATAGCTTTGGGTGATATACCACTATTGCATTTTACCTAGGGTTACATTATAGCCTTTTAGCAATAAATACATGCCACATATACGAATGAACCATATAGTCTATTTTATTTTCAAGACCTATCATAGACACATTTAAAAAAGTGCCTGAAATTGGGATCAGATGCTTTCACCTACTTTCGGTTTGATGAAGGTGATGACCCTCGGACTCGCAGCAAATAAATGTGAATTTTTGAAAAGTTACAGTCACTGTAATTTCCTCCATAGAATAGCCAAAATGCAAGAAAACAATACAGTTCTATTTTATTTTTATCACTCAAACATATCATTTTGACATTTTATGGGCATCAATTATGATTTGGGCAATTTCACCCAATCAGAAGATAGCTCTTTCGAAAAGTATATACCCTAATGATTTGGGCAATTTCACCCAATCAGAAGATAGCTCTTTCGAAAAGCATATACCCTAATAGACTTTTTTTGGGGAATCAGCAGCCCCGAAACAATAGTGGTATCTAACCTTTGCGAAGGTATACATAGTTACATTAAACAACTTTAGTAGCTATGTACATGCATAATCATACATTCACATGCCTAACACTGAATACCTTATGCGGAATATGTCATGAAATGCAGGAACTAGCTTGTAGTAATAAAAAAACTGTCAAGGGCGGCATACCCAAAGGCACTTGTCTCGGTTAAATTTCGGAGTTTGCCACGGGAATAAACCCATATAATTTACATGTTTATGTTGCATACGATTATTATCAATGTTATTGATAATACTGTAAATTAATCAGCTGTGAGAATCGTTATCATATGTTGTACTGAACATAGATCTGCGAATCCTCCGATTCGAAATATAGTGTGTGTGTGTGTGTGTGTGTGTGTGTGTGTGTACTTCTGAGGTGTATAGTCCCTCCGCCAACATACTCAATGATCCTGATGGGTACAATATAGAGTCTGGACTGGGTTTTTCCTTTATTCGAAATATAGGGTATCATAAAAAAACTGACCAATCAGTGACCAGAAATAAGACATACCAATACATTTTGGTAGGTGATAGACTCGGTCTTTATCCTTGATGTTCAACCAAGTTTACTGTTAAATTAAGGTATCTACAGCGTGATTCTTTTAAAACCCTGAATATTTCATGCACATTCATGCACATTGTTTCATAATATGTATCTTTCCAAATCAAAATCTTGAAAATTATCGTCTTTTTACTCTGCGAAAGATTTTTATTTTACTATAGAATCTAAGGATAAAAACCGAGTATAACAAATGTTATCACCTACTGAAAATAAGATAAAATCTCAATCTCTCTGTAATGGAAAAGTATGAATAGATAGAGTGTGCGGCACGATTAAAGGTCGAACTTTCGGACATAACGTACTTTCGGACATAACGCAATGTCTGCATAATAAATTAAGTATACCTGTAATGCCGCATATTCATGCATACAAGTCATGGAAGAGAATGGTATAACGCTGAGTTAGATGGTTTTTGTAAGGACTATAATATATACATGTATGTTCCGCATCCTTTTCTTCGATGTGTTCGTCTCAAAATATCTTGATCTACTTTGTATTTCCGCTCAACTCACGAATGCAAATAAGAACAACAGTTTCCGGTTATCTCTTTTGACGGTGTGATTTAGTGTCATTTGTTTTCATGAGTTTGGTGGAGTTAAGTTTTAAATACGGAGTCTCGGAGAAACATGTATAAGACGTTGACATTTTCGAAATCATACGTCAAGATGTTATTGCAATAATATTGATATGTTTAGTTCCATATCTGGAAAGGAACTTAATAAGTACTATGCCTCATGTTTTGATCCTTTTATTTGTATCCCTAAGCTATACACATAGTTAATACATAATGTTTAAACCAAATTTGTTGTGAGGTTTGGGCTTATTATTTAAAGATGCTGCGATTGTGGAAAAATATGCTTCAAAATGTTACACTTCTTCAAAGGTTACCAGGACAAATTAAACAAAAAAACAACAAAAAACTCTTTATTCTTAAGTAAATTCATATCCATTGTGATACAAACATACTATTTTATAGCAAGTACGAGGGTCATTCAAAAAGTTCTGTCACTAACGCGTTTTAGCAATTATTTGCTCGTTGTGAGTGTTGATGTTTGATACCAAATGAACGAGAGTTTCAATACCATTCCATTGATGGTAAAATGAATGCTGTATCTTTTGTGTGACGAAAGTTATGGAACATTTAATACACATCACTTATACATACTGAGGCATTTTCGTCCTGAGTTTTTTCAGGTTTGTTAACTGTTACTTTTTTTAAATGCCTGTATTTCTTTTAAGTACTTGTCGAAGACCTTTGAAATTTCTCATACATTACCAGTTATAACTGTGCATTACAAGATTCAGAATTTAAGCAGGGTAGATGAAAAGGCATTGTCTTAGAAATTAACATTTTAAGCTAACGTGTTAAATTAATTTAATGATAAATGGACACTAAATGGAAGGGCAATCTTCTGAAATAGCGTTTTTGGATGATCAATATTTTCTCTAAACATTGTACAAAATTCTACAATAATGTGTTGAATATGAAATTTAAACACTGAAGGACTATGATTTGTAAACAAATATGAAAACATATTAATACTATGAGAATAATTACGACATTTAAAAGATATTATAACATTTCCGTAAACAAAATTAAGAAAATCAGTGTTATTTCTGCTAAAATTAAGGGATATGCATTCACTCATATCTGGTTTGCAGCAAGACCTTTCCGAATTCTCGACAATCATTTTCAGAGATTATGGGTGAATAACAACAGATGGCGTACAAGAAAATTTAAAAGCATAGACTTATTCAAATAATTTTTACAACGTTTTGTAACAAGGACTTTTCAGAGATGCCAGTATCCAAAAGGTGTGGTAGGGGGAGGTAATACAGGGGTATAAATAACCGGAAATTTTTCATTTTTGTTGTGGAATTCAAGACAGCGAACCCAGTAGTACTATAAATACATTACTTTATCTCAGTGTAATATCCAGTTCAAAGGATATATGCCTAGTGACAGAACTTTTTGAAGCACCCTCGTAATCTTTCATGTTTTAATGTTAAAACGTTAAATAATCTATCAGAAAAGTCTGCGAACTTCGTGATCCGATTAACCCTCGTACTTATTATCCCAAATTGTTACAACTTTATTTCAGCATGTGTACCTGAACACGTCTAACCTGATCGCCTACATGATCGAGACTAACTTCAGCTCTAGGCACGATCTAGCTCTCCTATATTACCCGTCCGCCATAGAGTTTTACTGGTTCGTGGCTCGAACCTTCGGCGAACTACAGAGGAAAGCTAATCAGGGTCCTCTTCCACATCCGGTAGGTTTACGTACTTGTACACTCAAGTGATATGAAAACGCAACACGGGAATTTCCGCTATATATTGTATATACTGCACACTTAATTGCACAAAATATTCCAAAGAAATCCCAAGATGTTTTTTAAAAAGAAAGTTGCAGTTAACTAGAGAAAGGACACAACTGTGATGTTGTAGACGTTTTAATCACACTACACTTTGTAACAAGAACTTCATAAATATTGAAGTAGCTCTTTGAAAAATTGAGCTAGTTCAGTACTGTATTTAACGTAAATAGTTTGCAAAATGTTGCATCCTAAGTTTGCTCACATGATTGAGCCAAACGCGTACTCTGTGAAGAATGAAACATTGAAGGAATACTATTTGCTGTATTATTTGTTGTTTTAGTATTTTTTCCAAAAGGAAAGGTCTTACGTAGCCATGTACCATTCGATTAAAAGCAGCATATTGTACATACAATATATAGCGGAAATTCCCGTGTTGCGTTTTCATATCACTTGAGTGTAGTAATTCAGTACATGTCAATCCGAGTTTGTAAATTTATAAGCATATTTAGGGGAAAGAAAATTCCAGCGGGTTTATATTGTCCTAGATCAATACCTGGTGTTCGGGACTTGACGTTCATCGATACTAACGGCCACAGACCCGCTGTTTAGATATGTTTCAAGTCCCAAACACCAGGTTTTGATCTTGCAAAATATAAACCCGCGGGAAATATATTATTTCTTATCTGTCATGGATTTGTATGTGTCATAATGCACATTTCGTCTCGAGATTGCACAAAATACAACATATTCTCACAACTTACGTGTTATGTCTATCACTCAACCCCAAACAAGAGAAGAATATACAGCTTCGTCCTATTTAAATGTGTTGTTGGAACGTAGCGGACGCCTCAGCATATTTCTCTGTTTCGCCTTTTAGAAACACGCCATCTATTCCCAGTGGTGAACAACTGAATACTCCATTGGAATGTATGTATCGAGAAACCTACTTCCACGTATTGACCATGTCAGAAAGATGGTGGCTTCTTCATTTAGGTCACTTTGTGGTTTTTTTCTAGTTTGTTTAAAGAACAGAACACAGTCAGCCTCATTTTGTTGCGGAAATGCCTCTAGATTGCACCAACGACGGTCTAGGGGGTGGGGGGGGGGGGGGGGGGGGGGAGGGAGAGCATGCTTCCTGACCATCCTAGACAGTTTTCGTACACATTATAAAGTCCCTAGCTACGTCCCTGATACAAATAGTCATATTCTACTCTGATTATCATATCTGAAGTCGGATTAATTTTTATATAATCAAATGGATGGATTTAAACGATTGCGTCAACTTATTGAACATGGCGTAACAGTTTCTCACGCCAAAACCAAAATTGTGACTGCATGTAGGTTTGTTTTTTTACTGTAAACACAGGTATTGGACACGGTGAAGGCACGACTGGACTCTGCACTCCACAAACATATGACAGATGCCATATTAAATCAGACTCATACGGATGCAGACGGCAATATTTACTTCGATGATTTTGTTGGCGATGGTGACCTGGACAGAAATAACAAAACCGTGGTAGGTTACATCATTTTGTCCGATAGGCTACTAATTGGTTATACTAACCATGATGCACGTTTGTGTTTACATAATTACACACATCAATTATGTCAAACGAATCAACATGCATTACACACCAACAGTCATACCACAAGTTGACGGGCTGGCGTGGTGCAGTCGGTAGCGCGGCGGATTTGTAACCGGAGTCCCCGGCGAGTTCAATCCTCCGTGGTGCCACTGAGTTGCGTCGGTGTGTTCTGTCCCTTAGCCTCGTCCGTCGGATGCGGACGTAAACCGGGCGGTCCCGTGTATCGGTCTATCCTCCGAGCACGTTAAAGAACCACAGGAATCTATTCGATAATAAGAGTAGGGCACGATTCCCGGATTCCTATGTATCCTTCCCCTCTCTCTGGGGCGGCTCTTAATAACCTATACTGTGTTGATGAGCCGTTAAACAACATTCAATTTTTTTTTTTCTTTTTCTTTTTGCATACAACAAAAGATTCAAGAAATACAATTACAACACAAAAACAGCATATAGCATAACAGTTAAAATCCATTGTATATTTACTATATTGTATGACTATATTTTAAGAGGTGTTATAGGAAGGAAGGGAAAAAAGAGCATTATAAGAGAATAATGCAAAATAATAGATAAGGAGTCTGCTAGAGATCATCATTAGGCCAGCCCACGTGTTGTTAATAATTTTCTCCAAGTTTCTTCAAATTTATGAAGAGTATCATTGTTTAAGGGCAGTGTACATTTCTATGTTAATCCTATTGTTCCATTTTATTAAGAACGCTTCAGATTTTGGTATCTTGCTTTTATATTTATATTTATATATGCATATAAAGCACCCAGGTGCATTTTAACCATATATATGTATGGCATATTGACCAAATATCTTAAAAAGCAAAGGAAATCACTGCAACTGAACAATAAGCATACAATGTATACATTTGTATATTTATTTTTAATCAGTTTACCGTGATTTTCTTTGCCTTAAAAGATATTTCGTCAGCATTTTACATTTGTATATTTATTTGTAATCATTTTTCAGTGATTTTCTTTGCTTTAAAAGATGTTTTGTCAATATGCCAAATATGTTAAAAAGGCACGATGCCGTGATCTGTCAAGATCATGGCCGCCTCCATTTATGTTTATTTGCAAATTTTTCAATAGGTCATATCTCCTTTATTTTTCACGGTATTTTAATAATTCTTTCAGCTTTTTTTCAAGTTTTTCAGAGCCCTTTTAGCTAAATTTTGTTTAAAAATAGTACATCGTCCCCTTTAAGACCTACCAACGTTTAATTTTGAATTCTGATTTAGGTGCGGGGTCAAGACAGGTTGTTCACAACAGGCATGGCGATCAACGCGCTTTTGAGTACATGGACAGTATTTGACGATGAGACGAAGCATTTAATCTGGGAGAAAGGTATGTTGCTTCTTTAAACTCGTCAACTTCTAAAATACTTGACCTATTTCGATGAACTACCACTCAACGATTTAGTCAAGGAATATCCAAGCCAATCATATTTACCAATTTTCTGAAAGAAGTGTTTTCGAAAATATTTTATCCGGCAATCCGACATCTCTTAAAACATTACAAAAGTAAATGACAACTTTATTTCTAAAATACTTGACCGATTTTCAAAAAATATAGTTCGTTTTTGTTTTAGTTTGAACAGTTAAAAATTTTGTGTATAAATTTAACAGTTATTTTCAAAAATGCAAAATATGGTGCATCTATATACGAGTACTTGCCTTTATATCTTGTTTGGTTTGCCTATAGCCACCCCTGCCAATGTCAAGGACACGGTAACCAAGGCAGCAGGGTTCCTAACTAAGAATCTGTTCGGACTCACCTACCAACCATGGAATGCCTTTTTCTCCGGCTCAGTGAAAGGGATAACGGTTAGTAAAAAATATTGCAGACTTGATATCAGATACTTTGGTGTCATACATATAACTGCTTTGTTTCGTTCGTAGTATATGTACTGTGTTGATGAGCCGTTAAACAACATTCAATTCAATTCAATTCGCAGTATATGTCTCATCGTAAGCACTCCTCGTAAACAGAAATCATTTACACGTATGAATGGTGACTACGTAATACTTTTTGAATATATACTGAAAGGAAAAAGAAACACATAATGGGTATTTCCGCTATATATTGTATGTTTAATATGCTACTGCTATTCGAATGGTACAGGGTGACATTAGGCCTGCCCTTTCGGAAAGAAGGTTTAAACAGCACCGAACACCCCCCTGGTTACCCTTTAAAGTTTCATTGACAGAATGCGCATTTGGCTCTAGCGGGCTAGCAAACTTAGGCTTTAAACTTTGCAATCTCTTAACATTAAACACAATACTGAAATGGCTGGACGTTTTCAAGCGAAACTTCATTTATGCATTTCGTGTAACAAAGTATCCTTCGATTAAAAGGTCTACTACGTGATAGAGTTGTCCTTTCTGTAATTAGTTGTAGCCCCTTTTTGTACAAAACACGTTGAGATATATCTGGAATATTACATAGAATTATGTGTGTATACTATTGTAGTATAGGCAGATTTTTGATTATGCGTTTCTTTTCCCTTTCAGTATAGTTTACTACTATTAGTGATTGTTATTTAGCAAACAAACTCTGTACCCACACTATTTTTTTTATTCTGTATATAACTGATTGATTACCGGCAGCTATATGTGTCAGCAATTGGTGTTAATCAGGTCATAATCAAATCTGATTTGAGATGATAAATGTGTTTTTTAAAATATTTTTATTGCGTTTATAAGGCTTAATCTTCGGATGTATTTTTTCTGCCAGGCTTTTATGTAAATTATTTCATTTACAGACTTGAGATTATGTAGTACGTCCGTTCGCGAGATCGTAAATAATAAATATTCGGTAGCTGACATTTTAATATATCAATTTTATATTTAAGTGTGTATGTTAGAATAATTATGCTGTATATATGCATATCTTGAAATGATATTCATAGTCTCGTATAATTCTATAATTGAATGGCAATTTGAGAATTTTTAAATGTGTTTTACATTCTATATTTTAACATGTTTTACACATGATGAGGCTTAAATATACAATAAAACTGGATCGCATTGACAGAGTCCTCCAGGTGTTGCTAATATGATATTACCTTCATTGACCCTTATCTTGACACACATTAGCCGCTAGGTTAATACAAGAAGTTTCCATAATATGATTTTAGATTCCTCCTTTTAATTTTAAGTATGCACCTTATAAATTTCCCGTGAGCATATTTAGTATTGTCCATCTTCTTTCGGAGGTGTTTTCTTTCGGAGATGTTTTATTTTAGATTATTTTAAATCGCCGTATGAAATCAATGCTAGTCTTCACTGACGTACTGTCTTTACTTTAAACACTTAAATTCCGGATATCAGACTGTGTTCACCTGTCAAATTACTACTTACTTATACACGTATACTACAGTCTATATAGTTTTACTAAAACAAACACACTGAAGGGCTGGGCCTGACTGGTTAAATCCGTTTATACTGTGTCAAAAGAGTTTGGATTCTCAAAATATGTGAGTTATATGTATACGTCTTCAGTAGGTTTAGAAACAGTGGACATCTGTTGTAAAATGTGACTTGTTGGCGGCAGAGGGTCTTTAATCACATGTTTCGCCTTTGCAGACTTACCCACTTTACCCATCTAATAGAGACCAAACGTCCAAGGAAAAGGTACGGGTCAAGGGAATGGAAGGAGTGATGGAGGAAGCCGAGTACCAGCAGCTACTGAAGAAGAAGGTGTATGGGATATTACCTCCCCTTGATTTCCATGGCTATAATAACTACCCCGACTACTGGCCTTTCTGGAGCTCGGAACCGTACACTTACGTGACAAACATGTTGGCGTTGGCAAAATTCTCTAACACTGTAGATGCTGATGAGAACATCTTCGAAAAGAACGACACTGGACTTAATTAGTATTGTTAGGTATACAGGCGGTCTCAAACCACAATTAATTTTCCCATAGGATTACTGTACAGCGTTTCCTAACATCTGATCTTCAAAGCTGAGCAGCACACATTGTTATTGGTTTAGTATCTTCAAAATAGCCAAGACCATTAATTTAAAACAACAACATACATTAGCCAGACTGCTTTTTCCATCGATAATAATTATGTGACCCCCATGAACAGTACAAAATCCATACACTTTCTAGCTGAATATGTGGTGCTGCGGACAAACAGTTATGAAATATGGAATCAGCTTCTGTATCAGCTGTCTTTCACATTGCAGACATATGCTAAAGCAGGACAAACCATTTTCCAAATAAAAAATGCATAAAATGAAGAACATTTGGATTATTTTCTGTTTTCCTTTTGTCTCTATGTCCATGAGCTTTCAGGGGAGAAAATAGAGGTGTGAGATACAAAGAGCAAATAAATGGAAAATATCGTCCAAAACAAAATATTAATTAAATATATTAGCTCTTTGAAATACCTATACACTAAGACCATATACATGCTTCTATCATATTTAGAAGTTAAATAATTCAAGATTATATGATTGGGGTAACGCGTGGATTTGAGAAGTTTTCATTGTGAAATAAAAGTGCATAAGTGTTTTCATAATATGTAGCATTTTTTATTAATTCCACCATTTCATGAAATGTTCACCAGAATCTCCTTTTGTTATCTACATGTAGTAACATACAATAATGATAAAAGCAGTATTATTTCACAACAGGCTATCATACATCTGTGTTTAATAATCAACCGGTGTAACCTGAATTACCATTTCTTTCTGTATCCATATTAAAGAAACTAACGCACCATATAGTTAGCCACTGTCACTGCCACTGTTACTGCCACTGCTACTGCTACTGCCACTGTCACTGTCACTGTTACTGTTACTGTCACTGTCACTGTTACTGTTACTGCCACTGCTACTGCTACTGCTACTGCCACTGTTACTGCCACTGCTACTGTTACTGCTACTGTTACTGCCACTGCTACTGCCACTGCTACTGCCACTGTTACTGCCACTGCTACTGCTACTGCTGCTGCCACTGCTACTGCCACTGCTACTGCTACTGCTGCTGCCACTGCTACTGCTACTGTTACTGTTACTGCCACTGCTACTGCTACTGCCACTGCTACTGCCACTGTTACTGCTACTGCCACTGCTACTGCCACTGCCACTGCCACTGCTACTGCTACTGCCACTTCTACTACTACTGCTACTGCCACTGCTACTGCTACTGCTGCTGCCACTGCTACTGTCACTGCTACTGTCACTGCTACTGTCACTGCTACTGCTGCTGCCACTGCTACTGCCACTACTACTGCTACTGTTACTGTTACTGCTTCTGTCACTGCTACTGCCACTGCTACTGCCACTGCCACTGCCACTGCTACTGCTGCTGCCACTGCTACTTCCACTACTACTGCTACTGTTACTTCTACTGTCACTGCCACTGCTACTGCCACTACTACTGCTACTGCTACTGCCACTGCTACTGCCACTGTCATTGCTACTGTTACTGCCACTGCTACTCCCACTGCATTTCACTGCCACTGCTACTGCCACTAATACTGCTACTGCTACTGTTACTGCTACTGTCACTGCCACTGCTACTGCCACTACTACTGCTACTGCTACTGCCACTGCTACTGCTACTGTTAACGTTCATTGAAGAAGGTTGCTGTATTGCTGTAAGTAATACGTATTCTCATATTAATAGAGTTGATAAGAACTCGTTTAATGTTCCATCTTTCGTTCTGATCCTTTTGTATTTGTTTGTGTACAAATTAATATAGTATGTATTGTTGTATCTATTACTGCTACTGCTACTGCCAGTAGCTATTGCTACTATTACTGCTAGTACTATTGTTAACGTTCATCGAAGAAGGTTGCTGTATCGGTGTAAATAATATGTATTGATAGAGCGGATAAGAACGCGTTTAACGTTCCATCTTTCGTTTTTGTATTTTATGTGCAAATTAATGTAGTATGTATTGTTGTATCTGCTACTGCTACTGCTACTGCCAGAAGAGCACCATCTCAATAGGCATACTCATCGCAAGTATGTTTTCATTGCGCAAGTATGTTGTTTCTATGTTGTTTCTACTTTCCCACCATCATGTTTAACAGACAACCCCTTTCGCAACCATCATATGTTTGCTATTGCTAATGCACTGCTACTAGATACTAGATACAATAATACATACTACATTAATTTGTACACAAAACAACAAAAGGATCAGAACGAAAGATGGAACGTTAAACGAGTTGTCTATTAATATGAGAACACATATTACTTACACCGATACAGCAATCTTCCTCAATGAACGCTAACAGTAGCAGTGGCAGTAGCAGTAGCAGTTACTGCTACTGCTGCTACTGTCAACATCACGTTCATCCCAATAATGGCAAAATTACAAAACTGTCCAGGTGTTCAGGTAATACAATAATGTATATCAGCCTATACAAAGTAAAAGTTTATTTCGGGGTTCTTAATTTCTTAATTCATCGCTCCCGCTTTGTGCTTTTGCTGGGTGGTTAAGCCATTTATATTGTGTCTATAGAGGTTTTCAAAACATATAAGTTATATATATATATACCTCGTCTTAAGTAATAGAAACGGCGAACATATGTTGTAAAACGTGACTGTTGTTGGCGGAATATCTACTTTAACAAGATAAAAGTATAAAGTATACCAGTCAATAAGCTTTGAATTTATGCTTAAACATGTCAAATAAAACCACAGTTAAGTTTGGATCTTTAATATTTTAGAACATATATATAATTATGCAAGCCTGGGTATGCATTTGGCGGTGTTGTGACTTTAATGCAAACTTTCATAAGAAACACCATCAATCGAAGTATTTCTGTAATACATGTATATCTGCCATTTTTCTTATTATTTCTCCATTTTCAATAGGGAGATGTAAATCATGAAACGAAGCGACAGTATCATAAATATTAGCTTTGTTGAGTTGGAGGTCTTTGGGTTAGAAACTATACACCACAGCAGAAAAGAAATGTTCAATATGTCATCCAGATACTAGGAGGTGACATTAAAGGCTTTAATTACTTCCGCATGAGTAGCTGGTGAAAGATTCAACATGAACTATCTTTCATAGCAATACAAAAACCAGTCTGCGACAAAAGGTGCACAGTTCGTACCCATAGGGATACCAACAAGTCGTCTATAAACGGTAGTTTCATACCTCCATTAGGCCATTAATCAGAGCTTGAACATTGAAGAAAGCAATACAGGCATGAAATGCTGGCATATGACTTGGTATAACTGAGTCCGTGTTGAAGCAGGGTCGCAGCAAGTGGTTTTAACAAAATTGAAAAGAAAGTCGTTTGATTTTGTTTCTCTTTGACTTTTTATCGAGCCATATCGTTATACATATGCTATGTTGCCAATGTGTAATATAGCTATAGAGCTGGGGTTCTAAGTAAGTTAACATCTTGCACTCATGTTTGGTTAATACATGTATGGTGTCAAAAACTAGGTGACCAACATTAATACATGTGTATAGCATGTATGGCCATTTGAAATGACCAGGGCACAGCCATTAAACATAACTGCACTCAAGATGCACTTACGAAAAATTGGACACGGCACTAATACAAACTGGGTTACCTTGTTCTTTCAACAATGGTATAGTCACGTCATTGTATGAAAAGTAGCTTAATAGCATTGTTTGTGTAGAGACCTGGGTTTGACCATTCCTACTTTTAAAAAGTTCGTGGCTGGCGCACATGCCTCCAATTACCTATATTTTTAGTAGCGAGCCACTTAACGAGTATATTGAGAAGGTAATTTTTGGTTTAAACAATGGGGAATTATATAAATAACTGGTCTGTAAAATGGGTTAATTATTTTGTTTTCTACAAAATGATGACATTTGTACGATTAACCCGGGGAAGCTGACCACGAAACTAGAATCGGGGGTCAGAGTCCATTTTTAAGAGCACACGTGTGTCATGAAGTATATAAGAATCTTTCATGGGTATCCGGTGAAGATAGGGAATTCCAACCCGAGGTATACGTGTTTTTATCGGAAACGAGGCTCTGCCGAGGTTCCGATTAAAACACGTATACCGAGGGTTGGAATTTCCTATCTGAACCGAATACCCATGATAGATCTTTTTCTTGCATACCAGAGACAGATTGTGCGTTGTTGCCGCCAGCTACTAACGTTTTGCATGTTTTCCGGCATACCGGATGTTGGCGCGCGTGAATTTTATCTCGACCCTAGGGTGAGATGGAACTATCTAGCCCCGGTAAAATGACGGATATCCTTGTACGGTATGCAAGAAAGGCATATCTCTGCTATATAAGAAGCGAGATTGCTTCTTTGGGCAGATTTATTTTGACTGCCTAGCTCGCACATCGTTTGAACGTTAGGACTGCTTGAGATGTTCATCATAACATAGATAAAAGTATGTATTCACCGTGTTGTATACTTCTACTTTTAAAAGACGCGTGTTTTTTCTTAATGTTGTTATATTTCCTTCACACCTGGAAAACTGAGGATGGGTCATAATTGTACATGGTCACCGTACATCTGGTTTTGATAACAAGAGCTGTCGGAGAACAGCGCAGCTCGACTATTCGATTTTTCGGAGAATAATAAATTTATAGCTAGTATATACCATCAGAAAACAAGGCTACAACAATGTGGGGTGGGGTTGGGAGCACAACATAACTATGTGTAAGAACTGACCAAAACTACACAGAAATATGTAATTTTTTTTTAAAAAAAATCGAGTTTGAGTGGGGTGCGGGTGGGAGAGAGGCGGGGGTGGATGGTGGGGGGAGTGGGGGTGGTGAGGGCAACATATATGTGTAAGAAGCTATGTAATTATTCACAAAAACAACACAAAAATATGAAGAAAAAAAATCGAGTTTGAGTGGGGATAGGGTAGAGGCGTGGAGTAGGGAGGGCAACATGTGTAAGCATTGACTAAAACAACAAGTTATATGTAAAAAAAATAAATATTCAAGTGGGGCGGGGTGAGAGGCGGGGGTGGTGGTGGGGGTGGCGGGGTGGGGGAGGGAGGGGGCAACATATATGTGTAAGAATTGACAAAAACAACACAGAAATATGTAAAAAAAAAAAAATAGTTTCAAGTGGGGGTGGGGTTGGTGGAGAGCGGAGGGGAGAGGCGAGAGTGAGTTGGGGGGGGGGGGGGGAGGGTGCAACATATATGTGTAAGAATTGACTAAAACAACAAAGAAATATGTAAAAAAAAACACTAATTCTATAGTGGTGGGGGGGGGGGGTTGAGAGGCGGGGGTAGGTGGGGTGGGGGGGGGGGGCGTGGGCGGTGAGGGGGCAACATATATGTGTAAGAATTGACAAAAGCAACACAGAAATATGTGAAAAAAAGAGTTTCAAGTGGGTGTGGGGTGTGGGGGAGAGCGGGGGGTGAGGCGGGAGTGGATTGGGAGCGGGTTGAGGGGGCAACATATATGTGTAAGAATTGACTAAAACAACAAAGAAATATGTAAAACAAAGTTTCAAGTGGGGGTGGGGTGTGGGGGAGAGCGGGGGGAGAGGCGGGAGTGGGTTGGGGGCGGGTTGAGGGGGCAACATATATGTGTAAGAATTGACTAAAACAACAAAGAAATATATAAAAAAAAAATAATTCTATAGTGGTGGTGGTGGGGGGGGGGGGGGGGGGGTTGAGAGGCGGGGGTAGGTGGGGCGGGGGGCGTGGGCGGTGAGGGGCAACATATATGCGTATGAATTGACAAAAGCAACACAGAAATATGTAAAAAAAATGTTTCAAGTGGGGGTGGGGTGTGGGGGAGAGCGGGGGGAGAGGCGGGAGTGGGTTGGGGGCGGGTTGAGGGGGCAACATATATGTGTAGGAATTGACTAAAACAACAAAGAAATATGTAAAAAAAAAAGAAAAAAGTTTCAAGTGGAGGGGTGATGGGGTGAGAGGGGTGGGGAGGGGGGAGGGGGTTGCAACATATATGTGTAAGAATTGACAAAAGCAACACAGAAATATGTAAAAAAATAATTAATAGTTTCAAGTGGGGGTTGGGTGGGGTGGGGTGGAGTGGGTGGGGGGTGTGTGGAGCGGGGGTGAGGGTGAGAGGCAGGAGTGAGTTGGGGGGGGGGGGAGGGATGGGGCAACATATATGTGTAAAAATTGACTAAAACAACAAAGAAATATGTAAAAAAAAAGAAAAAGTCAAGTCTGGGGCGGGGTTGGGATGGGGTGATGGGGTGAGAGGTGGGAGTGCGTTGGGGGTTTGGGGGGTGGGGGTTGGGGGCAACATATATTTGTAAGAAATGACTAAAACAACACAGACATATGCAAAAAAAACAAAATTAGTTTTTTAAGTGGGGGTTGGGTGGGGGGGGGGGAGCGGGGGTGAGAGGCGGGAGTGGGTTGGGGGTTAGTGGGGGCGGGGGCGGAGGGGGCAGCATATGTGTGTAAGAATTGACTAAAACAACAAACAAATATGTAAAAAGAAAAAAGTTCCAAGTGTGGGGCGGGGTGGGGGGGGGGGGGGTGATGGGGTGAGAGGGGTGGGGGAGGGGTTTGCAACATACGTGTGTAACAATTGACAAAAGCAACACAGAAATATGTAATTTTTTTTTATAAGTTTTAAGTGGGTGTTGGGTGGGGTAGGTTGTGTGTGTGTGGGGTGGGGTGGGGGGGGGGGGGGCAACATATGTGTGTAAGAATTGACAAAAACAACAAACAAATATGTATAAAAAAAAAATTCCAAGTGTGGGGCGGGGTGGGGGGATGATGGGATGAGATGGGTGGGGAGGGGGGAGTTGGGTTGCAACATATATGTGTAAGAATTGACAAAAGTAAAAAACAGAAATATGTAAAAAAAAAAAAAAAAAAGTTTCAAGTCTGGGGCGGGGTTGGGGTGGGGGTGAGAGGGGTGGGAGTGCGTTTGGGGTTTCAGTGGGGGGGGGGGGGGGGGGGGCAACATATGTGTGTAAGAATTGACTAAAACAACGAAGAAATATGTAAAAAATAAAATAAAAAAATTCAAGTGTGGGGCGTGGTGGGTGGGGTGATGAGGGCGGGGCGGGGGGGGGGGGGGCGGGGAGGGTTGCAACATATATGTGTAAGAACTGACAAAAGCAACACAGAAATATGTAAAAAAAAAGAAAAAGTCAAGTCTGGGGCGGGGTTGGGATGGGGTGATGGGGTGAGAGGTGGGAGTGCGTTGGGGGTTTGGGGGGTGGGGGTTGGGGGCAACATATATTTGAAAGAAATGACTAAAACAACACAGACATATGCAAAAAAAACAAAATTAGTTTTTTAAGTGGGGGTTGGGTGGGGGGGGGGGAGCGGGGGTGAGAGGCGGGAGTGGGTTGGGGGTTAGTGGGGGCGGGGGCGGAGGGGGCAGCATATGTGTGTAAGAATTGACTAAAACAACAAACAAATATGTAAAAAGAAAAAAGTTCCAAGTGTGGGGCGGGGTGGGGGGTGATGGGGTGAGAGGGGTGGAGGAGGGGTTTGCAACATATGTGTGTAACAATTGACAAAAGCAACACAGAAATATGTATTTTTTTTTTATAAGTTTTAAGTGGGTGTTGGGTGGGGTAGGTTGTGTGTGTGTGTGGGGTGGGGGGGGGGGGGGGGGGGGCAACATATGTGTGTAAGAATTGACTAAAACAACAAACAAATATGTATAAAAAAAATAAATCCAAGTGTGGGGCGGGGTGGGGGGATGATGGGATGAGATGGGTGGGGAGGGGGGAGTGGGGTTGCAACATATATGTGTAAGAATTGACAAAAGTAAAAAACAGAAATATGTAAAAAAAAAAAGAAAAAAGTTTCAAGTCTGGGGCGGGGTTGGGGTGGGGGTAAGAGGGGTGGGAGTGCGTTTGGGGTTTCAGTGGGGGGGGGGGGGGGCAACATATGTGTGTAAGAATTGACTAAAACAACGAAGAAATATGTAAAAAATAAAATAAAAAAATTCAAGTGTGGGGCGTGGTGGGTGGGGTGATGAGGGCGGGGCGGGGGGGGGGGGGCGGGGAGGGTTGCAACATATATGTGTAAGAACTGACAAAAGCAACACAGAAATATGTAAAAAAAAAAAAAGTTTCAAGTCTGGGGCGGGGTGGGGGGTGGGGGTGATGGGGTGAGAGGCGGGAGGGGGGGGTGGTGTCGTGGTGGGGGCGGGGAGGGTTGCAACATATATGTGTAAGAATTGACTAAAACAACACAGAAATATGTAAAAAAAATAAATAAAAAAAAAGATGTGGAGGGGAGTGGGGAAGGGGTGGGGGAGGAGGGAGCCCATGCCCCAATATGGGTGAAGTAATAAAATGGCGGACCAATAGTCTTTAAATAATTTAGTATTTATGTTGGTGTAGTGTCACGGAACGACTCAAGAAACTTGAAAACGTTGGTCTTTTTCGGGAACAGTAAGCTTTACAAATCAGATCATTGTTATAATCGGAGACGTAAATCTCTGCTAGAATATTAGGTGTACACTTTATAATTGAACTTCACATTGGTCATGTGTCATGATTCAGATCTCACTACACACTTAGCTCCCTTGTATGTGACTGTAGGATGATTCTTACACCATAAAAAGTAGAGGTGTGTTCTTCGGTTTGAGATATTTTTAATAATTGGCCATGGATATTTTCTTTTCCTGTTGCAGGTGAGAAAACAATAGTGTGAGATTGGATGAACAGCGATTAGACGACACTGACAGCAAAATGTGACACATTTGTGGGTGCTCAAAATGCGTATGAATTTAGGTGCAAACTGTTTAGTGAAAGCCGAAAAGAGTACCTTGCCTGACACCACTCCTATTTAAAAAAAACCAAACTGGGCTATGTACCAGATTTTATGGATTTTTATGAGCAGCAATAACTGTATTTTACCAAAAAAATACTTTTAGACTTTAAAGGTTTGATTCAGAATGGGAAATTGGACTTAATTCCCTATGGCTAACACAGTAAAATCGAAGTGTGTAGTGAGACCTTCAGTTTATTTAAATATCTTTGATAACAGAATATTATTTTGAGAACATACTTTGTGTGAGAATTTTGAAATGGGTCTTTGAGTGTTTTACGTTCTACATACGGTAAGTCTGAGTAATTCTATATTTTTCTCAGATTTAGTGTCCCATACAATATATAACCTTTAAATTAAAAATATAATAAATAATCTTCAAATCGTGTTTGCGTTTTCTAACTTCCAATCTTACATAAATTAAATGTTGCCATGAAATCGCTGTCTGTTGATGCTTTTCTATAAAAAATATAATACCTAATCGGACATACACTCTAAAATGTATTGAAAACGTGTGTCCCAAACCAAAGTGCACTATTTTCAAGAAAGAAAAATGGACATCCTAATGTTTATTTTAATTTCTTTTTCAGCGATTTTGCACTACCCCATGCATGTATATCATTTCTCAACAATTATTTAATGAATTCATGTTATTATTATCAAATTTAAAATTAAAATGTCTCCGTCCCCAAAATCATGTCATCTCCGAAACGGGCCACTATTTGGCTTTCTAATTAGTTATGTACTTTGCACACGATACCAGCAATGACGTCATCAGGAGTCTTTCGTGGCGCGAAGTTTTTCAAAATGCGTAATGGCAAACAATGAAGTTGAGTTATTTGGTAAGTTTATTTACTTCTTTCGTACATTTTTTCGTTGTCATTACCAAGCAGCTCATTGCTCATCTAATTTCATGTTTTTAATCACATACAATGCGCATAACTTCCTTCTGTATGTTTATATTTACGTAAACAAGCTGCCTGCGACTTTCGAATGAAATCAAAATGGCTACGGAAGGAAAACATTCAGATATGTCATTTCCGAAACGGTCATTTCCGCAACAGGCTTTGTTGTTGCGGTAATGAGTCGTCCGTTTCGGAAATGACATTTTCATGTTAAGTATACTGTTATGAGTAACTTTGATTTATTTTAAGATAAATTTATAAATAAATCCATTTAATTATTCGATCATCTAATATGTAAGGTAATACAAGGTTGATGTCAATGAATTTAATCTGAAATATGTATCAGTTTTATCACAAAATGTTTGATTGAAAAAATCTTTTACATGATCTAGATTTAATTGATATTATCAGGGGCGGTTCCAGGATTTCAGTTTAAACGGGATGCATTCTCGGCGCGGACTGGGTTTTAATAACATGTTGACGTT
This sequence comes from Cyrtodaria siliqua, assembly GCA_037043455.1. Lineage (NCBI taxonomy): Eukaryota > Metazoa > Mollusca > Bivalvia > Adapedonta > Hiatellidae > Cyrtodaria > Cyrtodaria siliqua. The sequence goes on from JAWPHD010005003.1 coordinate 108,562, forward strand.
TAGGGTGTGTTTGATATAACGTAGATACGCCCAATTATTTTAACGAGTCGAATTATTTGCGTCTGTTCCATGTTCGTTATATGTTTTATTAAACGTTTTCAAATATGATATAAATCTATTTTTGAGTATGTACATTATAAAACGTATTTGTTTGAGTAGCCGAGTAGTCCAGACCTTTTATGTATATAGTAAATGCTTGCTTTATTTTTTAGCTTTAAAACACAAACTGAATGTCTTGGACGTGTACATAGGAAAATCAGAGCGCATATTAAGTAGCCTGCTTAGTGAGAGATGGAAAGTAGAACTTTTTGCAAACAAGATCATTGACTTGTACGACAGTATTGTTACAAATAAAGAGAAACGGAATCTATATACTGCACAGCTAAAGGATGGGTATGACAAGTGGCGAACGTTCGGCGCTCTGGAGGAAACGGCAGAGAGAAGATCCGGAAAAGCACAACATATATAAGGCGAAGGAGAGGGAGCGATATAAAACGAAGAAGGAAAAGGGACAGATTAAACCAATCGGAGAACAGAATGAGAGAGAGAAAAGGAAAACTAGGAGGAATTGGAAGAAAAATCAGAAATCAAAACGAGAAAGAGACATCATGATATTGAAGCATGTTGAAAATTCAGTAACTCCACCGCAAAGTCCAGAATTAGAGCCTAACACATCTTCTCGAAAGAAAGTAGGACGCAAGAAGGTAAAAAGGGATAGGGCCAAAGCCTATCGAGAGATATTTTCGTTACGGATTTTGCTTGACAAGGAGAGAAGAGAAAAAGAAAAGTACAAGAAGAGAGAATATCGCCTCAGAAAAGCAAATGAGACCGAAATTGACCAACAAATGAAAGAAAAAATTAAAAGAGAGGATGTGCGAAAATCCCTAATACTGCATTTGTCAATGGTTAAAAAGATTAAGGCTCAACATGAAGATGCAATCACTATGAAAGAAAAAAGGGTTATTAGAGACTTGATTTTTAAAAACTCACTGCTGAAGAAATACAAATTGGGCAAATATGCTGAAGAAGTTTATGGAATTAAGAGTCCGGTACTGAGGAACAGGAGAAAGAAGCCTTCCTTGTTGAAGAGGTTGTTGTTAACTTTATAGAAAAAGAAGACAACTCTAGAGTTAAAGCAGGAAAGAAGTCCACAATAACAAGAAATGGTCAAAAGATGCAAATTCGATTTATAATTGACACTTTGAAAAACATCCATGCTAAATTCCTAGCGGAAAGTGAAAGCCACATATCATACAGTCTATTCTGTAAACTGAAACCGTTTTGGGTGATCAAACCATCTGAAAAAGATCGCGAAACTTGTCTTTGCAAACTTCATAAGAACACTCAGTACAAACTCAACCGATTGTTCTACGAAAAGGTCATTCAAAGTAAGGAACTAGATGATGAATTGTCTGAAATAACATGCAGTTTGAAAAATAAAGCTTCTATGTAATTAGAGTGTCAGTCTTGTAAAAATAAAACAATACAATTACACAATGCTGATGGCCGTCAAGTTTCTTGGTACATGTGGAAGAACACCAGAATTGACAAAGAAAGAAAGAACGAAAAGGGTGAGATTGAAACAAAGAAACAGTCAATAACAGCAAAACACAAAGAGCATGGAACACTTGAAACTTTAGCAAAGGAACTATTGACCGACCTAGAACGCATTGGAAGGCACATCTATAATATTCGACACCAGTATTCCATGATAAAGAACCTTAAAGATAACTTAAATGACAACAGTGTTCTTGTACACATAGATTTCTCTGAAAACTTTAACTGCAAATATGAACGGGAAATACAGAGTATGCACTTCGGAGCTTCTCAACGCCAAATATCTATACACACAGGGGTGGCGTACCTGAAGAACAGCACAAAGATCCCATTTAGTTCCTTTTCGGACAATTTAAAACATTCACCGGCAGGTATATGGGCACATTTAAAACCAGTTCTAAATCATCTAAAACAAGAACATAATGTAAACACTGTGCATTTTCTCAGCGATGGCCCAACAACACAATACAGGTCTAAATATAACTTTTACCTGCTTTCTTCAGACATATTTGAATTAGGGTTTGAACATGCTACTTGGAATTTTCTAGAAGCAGGACATGGGAAAGGAGCTCCGGATGGAATTGGAGCGGTCATAAAAAGACAAGCCGACAGTTTTGTATCTAAGAAAGATATCATGAAAGCTGCTGATCTGATGGATGGTCTGAAAGCTAATGGTACCAGCATCAAGCTATACGAGATTGTGGATAGCGATGTCGAGGAGTACGAGAAGCGACTAGATGTCAGCCTAAAGAGTGTATCTGAAACGATGAAAATACACCAGGTAAAATAAAAAGCATATCTAAAACATAGTAAACACAATAACAACAGCAATAATTACACTAACAATCACAACAATATAAAAAATAATGACGACGGCAAATAATAATATAATGTTATTAATTAAGCGATTTCATATTGGGCTAGTTGTATATATATTGCACTGGAATTTTGCTACATATCGCGTCTAATTTATTACAGTCAATTAATAATAATTATCAACATAATTATACATGTAACTAACTAACGATCGCCAATAGAAATATTAAAAATAATGAATATATTGACAATATGTCCTGAATATGTTATCTTTCATTTTCAGATTATTGTTCGCGGGAAATACACAATTAGTTCCAGGGTTCTTAGCTGTTTTTGTGAGAGTGATTGCAAATGCTACCAGCCGGTGATTACACAATCACCTGTGAACGTAAGTGTTGCATTGTAAACATTTATAGTTTCTTAAAGTCGAAGTATGGAGGTCCATGTTCATGAACAACAACGTAATTTGCAACGTTTCTCACACCACTTAGAACCAGCTTAACTAACATAACTATGAACGTGGCACTTTTATCAAACAAACAACAGTAATGTATACTCTGTAAAAGAAGTTTTGGACCATGGCAGTGTTCGAACCCGTACAATGATCGCTGAACCTTGACATTCGAACATAACCCTTATTATATATATTTTATTTACCTCGTCATAGGTCTATGGAGGTTCGAGGCCATCCTCCATAAACCTTACAAATGTATATATAAAATGTTGCAATAAGTCTGAAAAGACCCTTGAGCAAATCAGTCAAATACAAATACTATTTAAACTATGTTTCTCGGTCATAGTGGACAGTGTGACTGTTTTCTTTGTTACCTCATATAAATATCTGAAGACAACATGGCAGTCAAATTATAAACATTCATCCATTCATGAGTTATAATTAAAATATATACCACTATAGAATATAAACACACATAAATAGCATAGCGATAAACACATTCACAAAACAAACATACACAACCGCATTGTATTATAATTAAAAGTATGCGATTATTACAACAATTAAGTCAGATCCTATCTGGCAAACACTGTATCATTCCTTACCTTAAAACTTTTATAAATATATTCACCAATATTTTTTTATATCCCGCGTGTTTGTCGATTGCAAAAGTTCAACAGCTTTAAACATGCTTTTCCTTTTATAGTAATATGGTTTGATTAATGCAACTCAAATATCATTATATAATGAACATTCAAAAACGAAATGAAACTCGTCTTCAACACAATTACAAAGTTTACATTTACGATTTTCTCTCGGAGTTATTTGTGGTTTTGACCATCTGCCTGCTTCTATTTCTAACCGGTGAGATGATACTCGTAATCTGGAAAGAGCAATTCTGAATTTTTTTATGTTAATAATATCCAAATATTTTTGAAATTCAAACGATGAAAATTCTTTATAAAAAGAAGCTCTACTAGACTCATTTAGTCTACTGTTCCAGTTTTGAACAAAATTATCGGTAAGTCTTTGTTTTAACACATTTAGGAAGAGTACTTTATTTCCTACACCTTGTAATGTCCACACCTCGAAAAAAACCAACTGCGCTAGAGCATTTTTAATTAAAGAGGCCCAATTTTTGGTGTTCGGTTTATCATTTATGTCGTTTAACATCAATTTATAAACATAATTTATATATTTTCTTTCGTCCGTACTAATAACATTTAACCAATATTTGATAATAATATATAGTCTTCGTGTAGCATAATTTGTTCTACCTAGTTCCCCATAAATAAAATCGTTTTGAGTTGACGTTTTCACACCCAATAATTGTTTACAGAACTGCATATGCGCTCGTTCAATTTGTTTAGCCTGACAAAACCCCCATACTTCACTACCATAGTTAAGTTTAGGTGTTACCAACTTATCGAATAATTCTAAATAATGTCTGGGTGTTATATTGGTAAAACTGTATAAATACTTATTTAGCTTAAAAATAGCTTTTTGTGCTTGTCCCGATAAAGTTATTTGGCAATTTGCAAATGATCCCCCAGCAGTAAAAACAATACCTAGATATGAAAATTTATTTACTATCTCTATGGGTTTACCATCGTAATGAGTTTAAATTTCTTGGTAAAATCCCACCTTTTCTGAATATCATTACTTTTGTTTTATCCGTGTTAACTCGAAGTTTCCACCTTTCGCAGTAGTCGTACAATATAAGTAATTTATTTTTTAAGTCATCTGGTGAATTTGCAAATAAGATAATGTCATCCGCGTATAAAAGTATGAATATTTTAAGCATTCCAATATCAATACTTTCTGCACCCTTTAAATAATATTCATCTTCCAAATCGTTTAAATACATAGCAAACAAGAACGGAGATAAACATTCACCTTGGCGTACACCTAACATGCAATCAAAAGTATCACTAAGTGTATTATTTATTTTAACCTTTGACTTTACATGTTCATACATAGATTTAATTATATTTAGTATTTTACCCCTTACCCCGATCTTAATTAATTTGTACCATACTATGTCCCGTACCACATAATCGAATGCCTTTGTAAAGTCAACAAAAGCGCAATATAGCTTAGCACCCTTGTTTAACATATGATTAATAATTCCATGCAGGACAAAAATATTATCAGCTGTACTCATATTTGCTCTGAAACCGGCTTGGGCTTCAATATAAACAAAATATTTTTCTGACCAGTATGTTAACCTACTATTTAAAATTCTAGTAAATAGTTTCCCCATTGTACTAAGAAGTGTAATACCTCTAAAATTATTAACTTCATCTAATGTTCCCTTCTTATGCAGTGGTATAATATAACCTTCACTCCATGCTTCAGGAAAATAACCAATATTTAATACTTTGTTAAACAATCCATGCAGATATGATACAAGTTCATCAATGCCATGTATGAAGAATTCGTTAAGTAGCATATCTGGGCTCCCACTTTTCCCCTGTTTTAGTTGTGACACTGCTTTTCGTATTTCAACACACGATATTTCAATGTTCAACTCGTCAAACATTATTTGTGTTTCGGAATTTAGAAAGCGTTCGTTAAAGTAAATAATATCTTCATCTGCTTGGAAAAACTTATCTGTAGGATTATTAACTGCTTTAAAATAGCTTGCAAAATTTTCTACAGATAGTTTTTGGGGTTTATTTTGACTTACTGAATTTTTAAGTAGTTTCCAGTATTCTTTTGCATTTGTTAATTTAGCATTGACTAATCGGGCACTTTTGATTGTGTCCTGTTTGTAATGATAATTTCTTAACACCTTCTTGTATTCAGAGCGTGATCGAATCATATTCTGTTTATTTTCATTGGATTTATTTTGTCTGAACAAGTTCAGGTGTTTATAAAAATCTTTTCTTTTATCTTGACAAGTTTCATTGAAATACGAATTATCTATTTTTGTCTTTTGGTTGGATGTATTGAAATTACAATTTTTTCTTGAATATCGGGTTACAGACAGAGTCAAGTGTAGTTATAAAGGAGTCAATGGATGTATCTATATCGTTAGCTGAGGTAACCGATTCGATATTATTTGATAAATTTAACATTGCTTCTTTGAAAATGTCTGAAGATATTCCATTTTTATATTCGTCCTTCAACGTATTGTTCCACTTATAGGTGTGGTTAATACACTGTTTTGTTTGAAAATCGACATTGTCAGTAAAATTATAGCTTGACTTAAGTGAAAATTCAATCAAACAATGATCAGATACAATATTGGGATCATGCACATAAAAAGATGAAAAATGTGTAAATAAATGAGGGTTTACAATACAATAGTCAACAAGACTGCTGCCGTTGCTACCAACAAAAGTAAAAGCTCCAATATCTTTGTCTTCGCAGACTCTACCATTAGCTACCCTTAAACCAGACTGTTTTAAAAAATCTAGTAGTAAATAACCATTTGCATTTGTGACATTATCATTTGATTTTCTGGGTAGCTCTTGGTCACTTATATAGTCATCAGGCAATGTATGTATGTGGGTAGCAACGTCATCAGGAACAAAGTCATACTGCAGTCCAATTCTACTGTTCAAATCCCCGACTATCATTATATTGCATTGGTCATTGGTGATATGTTGAATATGAACAATATTTTGTAAAATGCCATCGTAAACATTTGAGTCTACAAGCCCTTGTCTACTAGAATTAATAGGCGGTAAATAGCATAAACAAATATAGAGATCGTTTTCAAAATTAAATAGTTCTTGATTTAGTTTAATCGATATGTGTGTGTCATAACATTTCATTACCAATGTATCATTGCATGCAAATTCATTTCGTATATACACTATAACACCACCTGAGTCTCGTGTACTAGTTTTCTTTTTGTCAGTTCTATTAAGTTCATAGTAAACAAAACCTTCGTATTCAAAATTGTGAGACACATTACCCCACGTTTCAGTTATACAAACAATATCATTATTTTCAAATACATATTTAAGATCCTTTAAGTTTAATTTATTAACCCTTTTAGTAATTAATCCTTGTATGTTTATCAAAGCAAATCGTATATCATCATATTGTTTACATTCTGTCACATATTTTGTCCGGTCATCCGATTCGCTCGCACGGTCCAGTCTGACCTAGTGTCTACCAAAACCGGTTTGTTGCGTCTGTGAACTAGGTGTCGTTCGGCCAGCATTGCTATTGTCACGAGCACGTGTTAATCTCGGTCTAATGCTTCTCGAGCGTCCTCGTACTTGTGTATTGTGTTGAGATTTCGGTGTATCTAGGTCATTCGAACAAGCGATGTTCATCAATGGATTACACTGTGTTTCTGGATTTAAATGTGTTTGTAGAATGGATGGGGATGGTGGAGCTGATTGCGATGCTTCACTCGGCTGAGGACTCGGTAAGCTGACTTCATTATCTCTGTTGACTGTGTTCTGACCCTCTGTGTTTACGTTCGGTATACGTCTGTGTGATTCCATTATTATCTCAGTTGATAATTCCCAATAGATCAACAATCAACAATAATTATCGTTTACAATGAAAGTTTGCGAAAAAATAATAATCTTTTTATTGGTTACTCGAATGTGTCCGTAACTGTTACTTTTAATGGACTTTGCAACATTTTTTACAGACCCTTTGTGTGTAAGCGATATTTTTTAAAAATCATATCTTGTTTGGAATTTAATGTTTCTGGTACCAAATTAACCGGGTAGGGTAGACCTTGGTTACTTAAAATAGATACTTAAATGATGTCCTCGTGTGTACGTCGATGTCATATTATTGAGCAATTGTCTTCCGTTGTCAGTTCCGTTGTTTCCATTGTCATTTGTGTTTGTTTCCCTGGACATATTCTTTTCTATTTCACAGATAAACACACGACTGCTTCCGATAGACACAGTTGATGAAGCCCTTGTTGGCAAATACTGTGTGGTTGTATATGATGGATTGCCATACCCTGGAACAATCCTGGATGTTGATGATGAAGATGACGTTGAAATTAAAGTAATGAATAGAATTGGACCAAACAGATTTTTCTGGCCTCTGATAGAAGACCTCTGCGGTATAGTAAAAAGGACATCGTCACACTCCTGGACAAAGAGCCAAGTCTAGTGACCAATAGACATCGTCAAATAGAACATCATATCTGGGATGCGATTGTCAAGAAGCTTAATCTCAACGAACAAGGGAAATGAATAATATCAAGCTTCCCAGATGACGTTATTGTTTTACTGCATGCTTTGCCATAGCCCTTGCGTGAACACTGATGGAATATGTTTGAAAAACTTGATTAGTATCTAAGGATATACAGGAAATTATGAATTTACTTATGAATACTGTTAAACTGTTCCTTTCGTTGCTATTTGTTCATGTTTAATAAAGTTTCTAAATACATTTAATGGCGTCATTTATCAATGTAATTATCAAAACGGTACATGTCATTACCATAACGCTCAGTCATTACCGAAACGCTATCGAAATTCGGCTAATGTTAGAAATAAAAAACGTTTTTATTCAGTCGAACTATAAGTTCTTGAAAACGTTTTGACGTGTTTTTAAACTGCAAAAATATTTTTGGATTCACAATATTATTATGTTAATAAGACAAGTTCTGGAAGTCGTAATTACTTTAAAGTCGAATTTCAGATTTTGTTTTCCTTATTTTACGTTGTAACTGATGTTTGTTTTAGTTTTCCAACATTAACCTAATGTTTAATTATTTCAAAAATAGTTTCTGATAAAAGAAATAACAGTTTATGATTTCATACGGAAAATTTGTGACTTCTGTCGGGCGTTTCGGAAATGACAAAATGTTAAAGTCATGTGTATAAAAAGCATCCCCGAAAAATAACCTGTAGATTTCATGCACGGCTCCTCTTTAAATATCATACAGCATAAACATAACAAGCTTATTTGAATGAAAACGGATCTAAACTTCTTAATTTCAATGTTTACAATGAAACAAGGTAAATATGCCAAAAATATAGAATTACCCTACTAAACATTTACACACTTTCATTCCATCTAGTGTGTGCGCCATACAGTACTTTAAGTACTTTGATTATAAATTATCGGATTATTGATTAGAATGTGTGATTGATAAAAGTATGATTAAATAATGAGTATTGTAAGGATTGGTAATTTGACACTTGGCAAGAAAAAATAATGCACTAGCAGTGAACTGTATTAACTCTTATATTTACTTAGTGCAGGATCTTTTTTTTTTTTTTTTTCGATCACCACTTGGGTGACCCGTTTATTCTCCCCGTAAATAGGTGTGTGATGGGTCGGGGAGGACCATCCCACCGCACACCTTACAAATATAATGATATATCTTAATAATTCATGAAGATTCATATGAGCACAAAGTACAAGCATATTATCATTATTCAATTAAAATGTAAACACATATTTATACTACATGTTGCAATAGATGCAGTTAATATTTTTATTATTAAGGGGAAGTATTTTAGCATGTTAAACAATAGAGAAAAAAATAGTGAAAATCTAAGTTTTCTTACTCTGTATGCTAACCCCCATGCAGCCCCTCACAACAGGAAACATATGAGCATTGATTAAAATGATATCAACTTTAAAAGTGATGGAGTCTTGGTTCAGCTAAATTGGCCTATGTAAACACATTTTATTCAGATATTATTACTTTTATCCCATTATTTGGTGAATATTTCATACAGTGAAGTACATAGTTTTACCAAAACTCATTTTATAAAAAGTTTATTTTAGGAATGTTCGAAAATGTCTTTGTATTTTTGCCAGTTTTGATAGAAAGGTTCTAGATTGTTGTTTCTTTAAGTGTTTTATAACAGTACACAAGTCTGTTTTTGAAGACTGCTAAAGATAGTGGTGTATTTAGGCGTTTAGAAGAAAATATATAGTACGTGATTTCAAGTATTATACTGAGATCAGCTGTAGACATATTATTTCCAATGTTAAAAATAAATAACTCCTCAGTGAATGGAAATAAATAGAGAATATTATGTCAGTGCCTTTTACTATCAAGTTTATTAGGCGAGGCTTAGGAAACGAAGAATGGCGAGGCTCTATTTATCATGTAGATTATCCATATTTTCTGTATGAATTACTATTATTACCTATTTCTCAGAATGGTACGCTTATCGAGGACGTCGCCATGTTGTGGTTTTTTGTTTGTTTTATGACGTCATGCAAAGTTACGTGCATGACGTCAGATAACGTTACGTACAATAAACGCCGACGGATTCCGCATTGATTTGCTCTATTGGTCAGTGCCTAATTAAAGCAAAGTTTAATAGGTCACCCCTTTATTAGGCAGAAAAGTGCATATCTGCATGATAAAACACTTTTAGTGTATAACCAATTGTTTACTTGATGTAAAAGGACAAGACCATAACAAATGGACCAATGTTTCTTCCTGGTGACAGGTGTGACATAGAGGGATATCTATTGCATTTATGGTATGCAAATAATTTCTTGTAGGTAAAATTCTATGGATAATTCTAAGTTGAAACCACTGTAATGTAGAACTAGAGGTTGATTTGAAAGGTGCCATATAAATTTCCTTCCATGTTTCTTGCTCCATGTTATAATTGTGTTCCCACTTAAGTTTAGAAGAAGGTTGTTCTGTATTTTTTATAAAGTATATAGTAAAATTCTTTACTTCCTTTTGTTGTTTTTAAGAATGGTGTGATATTTAATGGCAGTGTTGGTTTCGAATAATTTCTGAGTTATGTCCATGTATATTATCTTTTTGTTACCTGCCATGGATTTAATTGATGCTATAATTCCAAGTGCAGGACTTATTAGTATTTGTTGTCAACCAGATACTTTAAAAAATGATATATAGGGTCCTATAGAAACCACAGCGTCCGAACGCAATGGCATCGTAGGTCCGCACTGTACTGCAAACAAGGACTTGAAACTACAATGAAAGAGGCAAAAAACAACAGAAAGGGTGGTGAAGACAGGGTTACCGACTTGGAACGGTCAGTAGGCAATAAGGCCTACTGGTTAGCTTGAATCGATTTTATATGCGCATAATCCTCGCTATTATCCTGTCCTCAGCGCCCCAATAGACAAGACAGTGTAAACAAAACTACATGGAACCATGGAACAAAAAACAACAGAGAGGGTGGTGAAGACAGGGTTACCGACTTAGAACGGTCAGTAGGCAATAAGGCCTACTGGTTAGCTTGAATCGATTTTATATGCGCACAATCCTCGCTATTATCCTGTCTTAAAACCCACATTTAACCATTTAAAATAGCTCTATTTAATATATTGAATTGGGGTTTTAAGGCGCACCAACACATGAAAAGGTTATATGGCGCCTAAAAGGCATGAACATGCCAGGCTCATCTTCCATGTACATCGAGATAAAATATGGAAAATGGGCCTAGAACCTTCTCACCCTGAACTGCAGAGTTGCTGCAAATTCTATCATAGAAACTCCATTTAGCTGGAGCCACGTTATTGTTTTTCTGCCACTGCTCTTTTGATGCGAGCGAGATAGCACCTGAAACAATGCAGGGATCATGATGAAGACCTTTAATGAACATGAACAAAAAATGATAAAATGAACATGAATTAGGGGGGATTCTACCCCTCTGCCTACCCTCCAAAGGGATCTGCAGTGGCCGTATTCTTTGCCCCGTGACCAAACTCACTGCTAAGATCCACGTTTATGTACCTTATTCACCATCACTTTCGTTGTAGGTTTGACCTTGACATATGTATTTCATTCAATATTATCCTTATATTACTCCATTTTGTTTCATTGTGTTTATTTCGCTCTTCGGGGCATAGTATTTTGTTAGATACTGGGACCATACGCCGCTGGACATCGGGAGGAAAATCTCTATGTCCACCGCCATATGCATGCCATCTTCGGGATGGTTACAATTATGTACTATTGATTTTATGAATATTGAGTTCTGCTCAACCCGGGGCTAGAGGGCATGAACAGTAGCTAGCATATTTCACTACCGTTCATGAACAGTCTCAATCAAACCGAGACGGCAATATTTTGTATGTGTCGTGTTCGGCCGTTTCCATATGTCCATTATCATACTCTTTTATTGCTTTCAGTCATCTTGACATACATGATATATTTTATTGTTATTGTTAAATAGGCCCTATGGGTCTATCTATTGTCTATAAGATAAATAGCGGACTACATACCTATAGCGGTAGTGCTCCTGTGCTCCTGTCCCAAGTACTAGACAAGGTGTTGTCGGTCGGATGGGTAGAATTCAAGAGAACGCTTTCTGGATATGGCCAGTGTTTTTCCGCGTTCACGTCACGCTCGACGTTGATTGGTTTGTCGCATTGACCCAGAAAGGTCAGTTATATTCCGGAGGCCCGGTTAAGAGGGTTGAGACACAAGTGACCGGTACAACATTATGGTAAACAATATTCATGTAAACATGGTATATCATGGACTAATAACTGTATAATGTAATAATAAGAAGGACATTTTACCGTGATTCAGCAAGTTTGATGCCCGCCGTTACTTGAACTGTCGCTTCATCTACTTTAGAGCTAGATTTCCATATGAACAATATGGACTTACTTGATAAAGTCACACTTACCTTATGTTATTAAATGTGTAGATTATAGGGAAACCTGAAATCCACCAATCGGGGTCCCCTTTTACATCTAAAATATGCATTTTATTAAGTCCCTTAATCCAACATGGCGGATTTCTGAAATCCTGTATTTCAACCCGGGGCGTCTTTAACGGGTAGCGATTGGTGGTAGATAAATATAAACGACTGTAGAAGGCCGCCACTATGTGTACTTGTTTTATAGGCGTAGCCATTTTCACAGTTTATAGATATCCCGCCACCTTAATTCCTTTAGGTTATAATAGCGTAAATGAGTCTCCATTGCCCTTCCATTGTAAAGTTTGAATGTTGACAACCTGTTAAAAACTCAAACCTGGTTAGAATTCTGGGAAACTTACTTTATCATGCAAATAAACATGTCTGCTATTAAACATCAACAAGGAAATAGGGAGTTTAATACCTTCTGAGAAACATTTCTTCAGTTGTATACTAACACCGGGTCAAAGGTCAAAGCTATTTCGTACCCTGTCTACTTTCACTTCTGAAATTTATATAAAAAAACTGACAAAAACATGATGAGCTCCCATTTCAAATATCAACAACATGTCCAGAATACAGTTACAGCCAAAAAATAACTAGAAATTGCACTAAAAAAAGGTTTTAAAGAAAAAAAAGATTAGCACTCTTTAATACAGAACTACTTTCGACTGCACCAGGCAAGCACATCCGGCTGATTTAGTGGAATTAAACCTTTATGTAAGTGACGCGTCTACATTATGTAATCAATACATATGTATATATTTTTATCAATCGGAACTGCCTCAACCATCTTTTTCAAAAATAATTATTTCCGATGATCTACGGAAATGAGCGAGTTTGCACGATTGGTCTTTTTATAGAACGTAGATCAGACGCTTGGCCACGATCGTGGTTGGAAAGCGCTGTATTGAGACGTAATTTACGGCAAAGAAATCGGTCTTTGACTAGCGCTTGTTTGAGTAAAACGGTACATGCGCAGTGAAGCAGTCTACGATTGGTGGATGCCAGGATTTCATCACCCTTGATTGGAGGATGTCAGACTCTACCCCTAAATAGGTGGGAATTGCCATAAACAAAGTAACTTCAGCTTACAAATTACAACAGCCATATTTACCGATTCTGACACTTTAGTCAAGGGAAGCTACTCTGTAAGTATTATTGTAACACAATTGAATAGAATAGCTCAGCATAACCCCGTTTTAGGTAAACGTAAATAAATAAAACAGTTGTCAATATAGAAGTGCTCAGTTTTGTAAGATTTCGCTATACCAGCCCTGACAAGACTAACAGTATATGTATTGAAAATTGAACTACAAGAGAATGTGATATAGTCTTTTCGATGCTCGAATGTAAATACAAACGTCTTGACCGTTTGTGCAGAAACAAATTTGAAACCGGAAGCATTTGACCTTTAATTATTTATTTTTATTATAGTATTTCTGACCATCCGCATATAGTTCGTCGATATACTGATTTCCTCTTTGTTTATAAATGTATTGTCTTTCTGCCTCTCTCTATATCTTGGATAACAGGCGTTTCTGTCTCAGCCAATCAGAAACGATACCAGAATCTCGGCAAAAGTCAAACGTTTATTAGGAGAACTGTTCTAGACGTTTGTCTTGAAAATAAGCAAGCGTCGAAGATGATCTAGACTAAATGCGATGTGTCATGTGATTATAATTATGTATATGTAATGATGAGACACTGTAAATTTTAAAAATAAAAAGACATATATCTCTAGCTATCTTTTAAACGTCTTATCAGCAGGAATGTATGATCACATGATGAATGATAAAGGACAACTGATAACATTATGAAGGGGCGTATACAAAGCAATATTGGTTATATCGGATCGTTTTGGCCATAATCCAGTTCGCCCCTCAAGTCGAACTGGCCGTTTAGTGGACCAGTTCTTATATGACTATATATGGATTTTTTAACTGCTCTAAATATGTTGACGTTAAAATCAATGATAACATTTTACTGTAAAATCAAGTATACAGATGATACATTATAATATTTGTTTGTTTTTCATGACGAAACATATTTGTCGAAACGGATTATCAACAAACAAATGATGTGGTAAGTGCCTTGTAAAGAGCGCAAATAACATTACATTTATACATCTTTCCTTATGCATTTTGTACTAAATTTGTTTAAATTACAAACAATACTTTGTCATTTAAATGATTTACAAAATGTAACAAAATTAAATGTTTAAAAACTATTTATAAGAATCAGGCCGAGCTGCCACGGACCAAATGGACCCAGTGTCGAGTTAGTTTTGACCGAGTTGAATTAGTTGACACGGATTTCTTTTCATATGTAGATTGTTCTAGTGAAACAGTACACGAAGTTAAATGGTACACGTATAAGTCAAATGCATCTGACGCGATATAGAGAATAGTAGGTCTGTGCCTTTTACTATCAAGTTTATAAGGTGAGGCTTAGAAAACGAAGGATGGCGAGGCTCTGCCGAATCATTCTTCGTTTTCGTGCCGAGCCTAATAAGCTTGATAGTAAAAGGCACTGACATAATATTCTATTTATCATGTAGATTATTCACATGTTCTGTATGAATTACTATTATTATCTGGTTTCGCAGAATGTTACGCTTATCGAGGACGCCGCCATGTTTTTGTTTGTTTTATAACGTCAGATAACGTTATGTACATGACGTCAGATAACGTTACGTACAATAAACGCCTACGGATTCGGCATTGATTTGCTTTATTGGTCAGTGCCGTAAAAAGCAAAATGTATTAGGTCACCCCTTTATTAGGCAGAAATGTGCATACCTGCATGATAAATGTTTGTAAGTTACTTTGTAAGTTGACTATTTTTGGACGACCCTTTTGAAAAGTATCATCTACCTGTAGTCAACCGCCTATTGCCGATTGATAGTCAGACGTGTACTACACGGTTTTGAATTCAGCATTGACTTTCGCTTGAAGGTGTACTTCGATATGGCTCAGGTAAAAATGGTTTTCTTATCTATTGTTTTACCTTGTTTGGATTATGCGTCAACTGTTCTATACGTTTTGCATCTTGGAGTCAACAACATTTTTAGTCTACTTGACATTTTCTTAGTTCTTCTCCAGATAACTTTTTTTCTCTCTGCAGCATTTTGTGATTCCCGATTTTTAAGCAAAAAGTCAAAACCATGCTAAGTTCGAATGCGATTTTACACAATTAAGAACTCGAATTTAAAAGTGGTAACAACGCGAAACCTAGTTTAGTGATGGATTCCAGCAATCCATGTTTTGATGAATGTGGTAAATACACTTGAACCAGCTAACATAGAACGCGTTTCTCGGCCTTATTGTTCATTATCTTGATTTATATTGGATATACTGTGAACTTGACCTTAGGATAGATATATACATTGTGTTATCGTTGCTACTTTCACTTTCAGTTTCTTCTTCCTGTTTCTGAAATGTGACAGAAATGCAACGTTAAACCAATTCAACTATTTTTCTGCCGCAGTCGAAAACATTGATTTTTGCGACCATTGTAAACCCAGATCAACATAATATGAAGACTGGGTTAACTCTGTTCGCCACTCAGCGAGAAAGTTTTACATAACACTTTATATATAAAATATTATCGGAAGGTTTGAATTTAAATTTAAGCAGACGACATTTGAAATTTGGCGGCAAAACGGTTAAGGTGCAATGTTAGCTATGTTTACGGCAACGTACATTCGCAACATCCCGTACACTGCTTCGCAGCATTACTCGAATGTAAATCGAAAGTTTCCTTATGGGTTACGTCATCGCGCCTTAGATTCCCGCCAAAACAAATTTGCATTCAAAATCAAAGTTATCATCCAAATTTTGCAATGCCATTCAGCCGATTACTCGATCAATAGTTTATTTACATCTAAGCAGTGATAAAACCTTCATCTGCATTGTAAAAACATTCAACGCAACTCATACATCAACACGTTTGGCTAGCGGCCATATTGTTTAGATAGCAATAGTGCACTATCTTCTGTGCAGTTGCCTTGCGGCTAACAAAATGTACCGAAGCTCGATATACACGGGATCCGAAGAATTACGGGATTGGCCGAGCGTTCACGACTGGGAAACGTAACGCTTTTATGATTAACGATAGGACACGGAAATTCCACATACTGTTTTAACTGTATCATTACTTTTATAACACTACAGCCACACTCGTGCCTCTGCAGACTGAGTTATACATAAATTAAGGCTAAACCGTTTGCCCGTGGCTAATCAAAAAGTAGAATAACTAAATAAATCTTATGAACTAGTGGACAAATACTTGTGGCTCTAATTGTGACTCTTGTAAAACAAAGTCGTGGTAAATTTGACTTAAAATATAATTATTAGTATGTCACTCGCAGCAAAAATATGTACACGCAATTAAATTTAAGAAGTGTTCCAATTGCAGGATTTGTATATCTTATGGCTTAATGTGCAAGCAAATGCTGGGCTATTTGAACTTAGCAATGCGATTGATTCTTTAGGTCATAGACAACTATTGATTTTCCCATAGGCCTGCATTATAGCCTTTATATAGGGTTACCCCGCTTTCCTAATAGCTCGTAGCCATATATGGCACCCCTTGCCTGAAACTTACATCTAAGTACCATGCAATGAGCATTTTTCATAGCTAATCGTATGAAAGGTTAGTCATTTCTGGCTCCGAAGTTACACATTCCAGTTTTATAGTTTTTTCCCGCCAAATATCAGTGTACCTACTTTCATTTTTCAGTCATAGTTTTAAAAAAAATATGTATTAAATATTCCATTTTGAAGAAAACATATTTATGCTTGAATTTTCAAGTTGTTTTATTTTATTCATTACAGTCTCGAATTCCATAGACTTTTTGTTGACCAATCACAGTCTGTTTATTCAGTAGACACGGGCCTTTAGTGTAATTCCTCACCCTGTTAAAATAAAATTACTAGTGAAGGGTTCACCATCTGAGGTTAATGGGGCGCAAATGTAACCCAAAAAACATTAATAATCTCAATTTAGCATGATACGCGAACAGCTTATTACTTTTATTTTGTGTGTGTTTGGGGGTTGGTGTGGGGCCGTTGGTGGGGTTGGGGTGGGGGAGTGGCGGGCGGAACAAGTGGTGGCTTCATTGTATCAATATAATCTCCTCTCTGTCAATTTGCCGTTCTTTTACAGATTTCTGACATTGTAGAACTGAATGTTGGAGGGCGTTATTTTACAACTACGCTCACCACCCTAACCAAGGACCCAGACAGCATGTTGGCCACCATGTTCAGCGGACGACATCCGGTTGTGAAGGACAAGGATGGCCGCTGTTTTATTGACTGCAATGGTGAACTGTTCGAGTATATTTTAGATTTTCTAAGATTTGGATCTCTTCCACCACCGAACAAAGCACTTCAAGTATATGACCAGGGACACTACTTTGGTTTACATACATTATTGAATAAGTTAGACCGGTTTCAAAAATGTCGGGAAAGAAACCGCATCATGAAATTAAAAGAAGAACTTAATTTAACCTATTACGACAACGCTAAAGATCAAATTTTGCAATGCGTTATTTTAACCGCGTTTGAAAATTTGACATTTCCTGTCGCCGCAATATCGGATGTTGAAATAAGTAGAATCTTACAACAGTATCATTATACCGATGTGCAGCCTACTATTAAATTGGAAAACGATCTTTCAAAAGAGATGGCTGAGTGTATCGCATACGATTTATCCGAGATGGGATACGAGGTTTCTATTTCGAACTTACCAAGGATGCACCTTATTCAAGTAAAGACTAAATTGAATGCAGTCAGGTACGAGGAACATCTGAACAAAATTACACTCTTGGTTCAAAGTTTGGTCACACGTTTTTACTAGCTAATTTAGCTTATTCGGATGGTACAAGTATTCGGACAGTTAACATCAGGTACATTTGACTATCAGTTCGTACCGTTGAACACGTGGATACCTTGGACATGATTTAACGGTCCCTTGCTGTCTGGGGTAATAAAGTTAGCCTGTACGCTGCTTGAATATACTAAAAGTGCAGTACACCCAATGCAAAGCTTCAGATTTATAGACTTTACAGATTTACAAAATGTATCAATATGCAATGAGAACAATACTATAATTAGCGATGAATATATAAACGTTACAATTTAATGATGTTTTGTTTAGTATGCGTCCATTTTAGATGTCTTACAGTGTTTTAACTTCAAAGTTGTTCCTGTGAATCAATTTTGTTCCTGTGATTCAATATTTATCATGATGATAGAATCAGTGAGTCAGCCAATAGACATTTTCTAAAAGTTATGAAGTAATTTTAGAAGAAAATGTGCGTTTGACTTAAACAGACCAGGAAATAAATGTCTGGTCTTAAAGAATTTTGTTTAAAAATTGTTTTTGTGATCACTATATGCAAAGGAAAAAATCCCTTCACGAGATCATCGTTGTAGTTGTGGTAATGAAGGACTCACAGATGAAGGAGGTAGATAAAAACATAGTTCCTATATTCTGCTTTATACAAGACATTACATTGCATACATTGATTTAACCTTACCAGACCACTATGCGTTTTAGGAAGAGATCACGGAAAAGTTAATGTTGATATAAGATTTCTAGCTAATTCTACTTTATTTTACATACCATGGGTCTAATCACCACGGGGTTGTATTTTTGTCATATTATTACGCTAAATATTGATAGGTGTCGCAAACATGAAATTAAAAAAATGTCAACCTGGTAAATATTTGTTAATTGTGTTTTAAATTGTAGATATTGGATCAATGAATAATTTAAGCGTAAATACATGTTGTAAATTTTGTTTATCTCTATTCCGCGAACAAGAACGTTACAATGGGACCCTGTGGAAAATTAATTGTTATGTGAGACGTGAACATCTTAACGCGTTACCATATTGAATAACAAGTAACACATAATGAAATGGAGAGGTGAGCAGTTTAATGTCATGGTAATTCAAGTGTTGGCTATGCAGTTAGAAGTATATACTATATAGGTGAAAGCCAGGGACGTAGCTGGGTGAATTTGAACTGTACGCCCGATGGAATTCCAAGGGGCGGTTGGTTCCAAGGGGAACAAAGGTCATAAACGCCAGGAGCGTACCTGGAGGCTTTTTCCCATTAAGCAAGATTGGGTTTGACCGTGCTAGGGGGCTCCCCCGGATTTTTTTTAGAAATAAAGACGCCAAATTGCGCGCTTTGGCGTATTTTGGTAGCAAAATGATGAACCAAAAATACACGGATTTTCTTACAGGTATTGATATTTTTACTACACTTGAGTAAATAAGTGTCATGCCATCAAGCTCCATATGTCAGCTATGTTCAAATAATGTATAAAATACGGTAAAAAAAGTTTTGCCTCTCATATTTTCATTACGCAGCTGCGTATCTGCGTATAGGCAGGTATGCGCCTGCACGCCGAGTGGATAGCACGTACGACTCTGGGGTCATACTAGCTGCGAGAATCGTAGCTCTTAGGGTGTGTACCTATATCATAGAGTTACGATGCCACCCTTTATAGATTGTTTTAGGTATCAGGGTTTTTGAAGAAATCAAGCAATGCCTGCATAAACAACCGCATATTTCAATAGATTAAACCTTAAATACCACGCGTGCATGCATAAAACTCACCAAAGAGAAAAAACCTCGTCGATCGTATGCATTTTCGTAAGACTCTCCATGTCTTTAGCAGACATTTTCGGGAATGTTTACATTTCGACATATCTCGCGCTGACACGTATTCGGTATTTGGAAACTTATATCGACACAAATCGACAACATTAAGGACATATTTCGAGGGTGGGGGGGGGGGGGGGGGGGGGGGGGGGGGGGGTAGGGGGGGGGGATTACATGCAAGGTATAGCAGCTGCCATTTTAGCCGGAGCGGATGTGCGTAATATTTTATTGGTACCCGATTCTACAACGTAACGCTGATTTGTGTAGGTACCATTATTCAATTCTGTTTTAGTCTGATTCCCGGCAATGACAGTTGCGAATGCAGGTGTGACGGTAAACAGTCTATGAATTACGGGGAAATTTCGCACTTCCGACCCGGCTAAAATGGCAGCTGTCATACCTTGTATGTATGTAATATAGTTTGTTGACAAAAAAATCGACTTTTTGGAGGAGACTTTTCAGAACTTCAAGTTTTTCGGATAGCTTGTGACTTTGGTCAAATTATTTTACAGAGCTTTTCTTGATAGCAACCTGGCACCTATGGTGCGAACGGGGGTCGGTTCGGGGTCGTGAAGGAAACTAAATAGGCAAGAATCATGGCTCTATGGTAGGTACATACCCCCCCCATAAGACCATGATTCTCACGTCTAGGGTCATATACGCCGAGTTGATAGCACTTACGATTCTGGGGTCATACACGCCGAGTGTACAGTAAGTACGACTCTGGGGTCATATACGCCGAGTGTACAGCACGTACGACTCTGGAATCATACACGCCGAGTGGTTAGCACGAACGACTCTGGGGTCATACACGCCGAGTGTATATCACATACGACTATATGGGGTCATACACGCCGAGTGGATAGCACGTACGACTCTGGGGCCATACACGCTGAGTGTACAGCACGTACGATTCTGGGGTCAAACATGCTGAGTGTACAGCACGTACGACACTGGGGTCATACACGCCGAGTGAACAGCAAGTACGACTATGGGGTAATACACGCCGAGTGGATAGCACGTACGACTCTGAATCCGAAGATCACGGGTTCGAGTTTTACTGGCATCATACTTACTTCGGTGTGCCCTTAGACAAGACACGTCCCCTTGTCTCGACCATTGGATGGGCACGTAAAACGGGTGGTCCCGTGTATCAGTATATATATTCTCCGAGCTCGTTAAAGAATATATTGGATAGTAAGAGTAGGGGAGGGTTCCCGGTTTCCTATATATCCTTCTCCTCTCTCTATTGAGTGGCTCTTTATAACCTAAACAATGTTATGATGAGCCGTCAAGCGACAATTCATGATCTCTACTGTACCGTAAAAGTAGCCTTTTTCTATAAATAGCCTATTTGGAAAGTCTGACGTACTCAGCGGTTGTGAAATAAAATCTTTGCTTGAAGGTGTGCTTATGAATTTCCTATCTATATTATTTACTTTGTGATTTTATAGTGCTTATATTTTGACCGATAATATGTGCACGTTGCCACTTTCACGGTCAGTCCTTCTTCCACTACTAAACTTTGACCGGAAATACAAGGTTAAATTTAATTTAAGATGCAACGATATGAGGTGCCGACCATATTTTTTTTATTTTTTTTACATATTACTAACTATTGATTATATTGCACCAATAATATACATTTCATAGAATATCGAAGAATTTTGAAATCTCAATTTTTTATTTAATTGTTATGCAAGCGGTTTTTAAGTCACATTGATACAGGATTAATAAATCGAGATGCTAATTTTAATGCTTGATATAAAACTGAAGATTGCCATGTGCCCCATTTAATATGCCCCATTTAGTTCCAGATTCCTGACGTTGTAGAACTGAACGTTGGAGGACGTTATTTCACAAAGAGACTTACCACCCTAACCAAGGACACAGACAGCATGTTCAGCGGACGACATCAAATTGTGAAGGACAAGGATGGCCGCTGTTTATTGATTGCAATGGTGAACTGTTCGAGTATATTTTTGATTTTCTAAGATTGGGATCCCTTCCATCATCTAACAAAGTACTTCAAGTATATGATCAGGCACACTAATTTGGTGTACAGTCCTTTTTGGAGCAGTTTTAACAATGTCGGGAAAGAAAGCGTATCATGAAATTAAAAGAAGAACTTAATCCAGAATTTTACGACAAAGTTAAATCAAATTCTGCAATGTGTTACAAATCTAATCGCGTCTGAAAGTTTGAAGTTTCCTATCGCTCCCATTTCAACAAAGGATGCTATCATCATTCAAAACGTACAACATGTTCGTACTCCGAATGCGCAGGCAACTATACAATTGGAAAACGGTCTGACGAAAGAGAAGGCTGAGTGTTAGCATACGATTTATCCGAGATGGGATACGAGGTTTTTATTTTGAACTTAACAAATGTGCTCCTTCTTCAAGTAAAGATTGAAAACAGCAAATTACAGACCAAAACGGGAACAAGACTAGATTGAATATAAGCAGGTACGAGGGACATTTGGAATTGTTTAACTGTAACAATGGGTTCAACGTTATTAACGTAATAAATAAGAACAACAATGTCCATGCCGATTTAGCTTATTCGGATGTTACAACTATTCGAACAGTTAATATCAGGAACATTTGACTATCAGTTCGTACTGTTGAACACGTGGATAGCTTAACTTAACGGTCCCCTGCTGTCTGGTGTAACTAAGTTAGACTGCCCGTTTTTTGAATATGCTAAAATTGCATTAACCCTAATGCAGAGTTAAAGATTTACAAACTTTACAGATTTACAGTAGTAACTAATATGCAATGAGAACCATATTATAATTAGTGATGAAAATATAAACATTACAAATTATTATTTTGTGTTTAATATGCCCATTTTACCTGTCGTACAGTGTTGTATCTACAATTTTGTTCCTGTGAGTAAATTTCCATCATAATGATAGAATCAATGAGTCAGCCAATGGAATTTTCCAAATGTTTTGGATACTAAAGAATTATTTTAGAAACAAAATGAGCATTTGACTAAGCAGAACAGGTAGTAAATCACCGGTCCGAACGAATTTTGTTCAAAACATGTTTTTGGGATCACTATGCGAAAGAAAAAATATCTTCATGAGGTCATTTGAAGCCCCGTTCTTAAACAGTGTTGCAGCTGTGATAAAAAACAAAAGTACTTTTACAATGGCAAAAAGTCCTTGATTGTTTATACAGGTTAATACTGATTTCCCGCCCTATTTCACAATTGTCCCTGTAACTTTGTTTCAGTATATCGACCCTTATTCTACTCTACTCAGAGCCCAATTAACCCATTTGACTGGTTAGCTCTACTGGACGAAGGCTATCAGATCTTAATTATGGGATGACGAGTCGCCCATCGCCCGTTCACCCGACTGTATGTTAATTTTTTCCTCGTTAAGACGATAGGGTCTTCATTTTCATCCGATCTTTACCAATATCGTTAATATCAATGACAGCTCGGACAAGTTCGGAAACCAGCCATATATAGCCAGTAACACCGGAGTTATGGACCTTGCTTTAGTTAACAATGCTGTATTTCACCTTGAGAGACAATAACGTATTCATTTTTTCATCTGATCTTTGCCAAACTTTACTAGATTACTTATATCAATAAAAGCTCGGACAAGTTCGAATACCAGCCAAATCGGACCAGTAATAATGGAGTTATGGTCCTTGATTTAGTTTCAAAAGATATATCTTGGCTCGTTAAGACAATAGAGCGTTCATTTTCCTCCTGATCTTTACCAAACTTTACCAGATTGTTAATATTAATATTAATACCAATGAAAGCTCAGACAAGTTTGAAAAATAGCCATTTCGATCCAGTAACACCGGAGTTATTGCCATTGATTTAGTTAAGACCATATAACCTTCATTTTGCATCTGAT
The DNA here is from genome assembly GCA_037043455.1 of Cyrtodaria siliqua. Lineage (NCBI taxonomy): Eukaryota > Metazoa > Mollusca > Bivalvia > Adapedonta > Hiatellidae > Cyrtodaria > Cyrtodaria siliqua. The sequence goes on from JAWPHD010005003.1 coordinate 132,535, forward strand.
CTTTACCAAACATTACCAGAGTAATATCAATAAAAGCTCAGACAAGTTCGAATACCAGCCAAATATGACCAGTAACACCGGAGTTATGACGTTTGATTTAGTTAAAACAGCTATATTTTGCCTCGTTATGACGATAGGACCTTCATTTTACATCTGATCTTTACCGAACTTTGCTTTATTGTTAAATTAATGTAAACGGAAATTAGGACAAGTTTAAAAACCGTCCAGATCCGACTAGTAATACCCGAGTAATACACGGCCCTTGATTTTCTTTAATATGTTGTAATTAACTCGGTTTTGTCGTTCATTCCCTTAACCAAACTGATGCTCTGATTTCATACAAGTCATCGATTACATATGAGATTAGCTTCTTAGGTTTAACTTATTTTTTGATATATTGTATACATGAACATTTCTGTGTTTTTTCTTACAACACCTATCTAAGCTTTCTCAAATGTAAGGTGTTAATTCGGCGGAGATTATTTTTATTTACACTGTCCTGTTGTTTAGGGATGATGAAAGGTTAAGAGTGAGGTTTGGTGGACCCTTGAACCGGTTTAAATTCCCCGGTGGTCCATTTTGCCACTGACCGTTCCAAGGTGGTACCCCTGTTGTCAACCCGTATATGTTTGTAATGTGCTATTTTACTGAATGTGTTTGTGATGTACTTTTTGAATCACCTTTGCGTTGTAATACTGGTTGGAGTGACTGTGTTCTGTGATTGCTACTCTTCCTGTTGGACTTCTAACGTTTTCTTTTTTAATATATGCAAACCATCAGTCCGCCTGTCCGTTATGGCTGCCATTCCTAAACGTCATCAAATATTTTCTTTATATTTTGCATATATAATACATATGACCCAAGGGGGTGCAACAAGGTCTCGAATTTTGACCACCTTCCACTGGGCCCCCTGGGGGTAATCATTTCAAAAACCACAAAAATGCATATTTTGTTCAAATATGAATGGATTTGATTCCAATTTTGTATGGTCATTTAGAGACTCAAGGCATAATTATGTAAAACATATTTTGTCCTCATGCATAAAGGGGTGCTTCTGTAGGGGTACAGCTTGTGGATTCGGATGAAAAATCACAACAAATGTTATAGCTTGGCCAAATATTAATGGTTACGATTCTAATATGGTATGGTCATTTAGGGACTCTAGACACAACATAGCAAATGAGGTATTACCTCCTGCATTAAGAGACACCTCTACAGAGTACAACTTGTGGGAGCTTGCAGTAATTTGCTAATACAAAGTGTCGACATTGTGAGGCTAGCTCCTTTTATATCCTTTGAGATTTCAAGTTCACGTGTGGCGTATTTCTTAGTTAAGCATGTGTAGTTTTCATATTTTGGCTCCATCCGCTGGGGCCCCATCGGGTCAAAAACACAAAACCAATGTATATCTTGTCCAAATGTGAGTGCATTTGATTCTAATTTGGTATGGTCATTTAGGGAATCGAGGCACACGATATATATTTAACGGATTTTGTCCTCCTGCATAAAGGTGCCCATAGGTGTACAACTCGGGGTAATTTATATGTTCAACTGCCATTTTTCCTACAAATAGGAAAATCATATTTTGTTTCCTGTAAATGCACATATTGCAATAAAAGTGAGGTTATGTGCGCTGGGCTCCCCGTCGAATTTGCTCTAGCTTATATTTTATTTTATGCAGTTATCTTGGTAATTTAAGAAAGCGTGACAGACAACAGCAAACTAGTTCAATTCAATATCTGACACACTTTCCCATCCCCTACCCGACCCAAACACAGACCCCTTACAGCCTTTAGAGCGATAAAGGCCCTTTTGTGTATCTTCTTTCCTTAATATATATTGCAGTTATGTTTATAATGAAGATGTTCGCTTCAAATCTAATTCTCTCCTCCTTTTTATCTCTACTGGCCAGTAGAGGCTATGCCATTGTCTGTTGTCTGTCGACCGTTTTTTGTTATCATCACTTCAACACCTCCTTTTTTCATCCGATCTTTACCATACTTTGTCAGATTGTTTATATCAATAAAAGCTCGGAAAAGTTCGAAAATCAATCAGACCAGACCAGTAATACAGGAGTAGTGGCCCTTGAATTAAGAAAATTGCTATATTTGTTCTTGCCATCACTCTAGCGCCTTCATTTTGCATTCTATCTTTACCAAACGTTGAAAGTTTGTTGATATAAATGAAAGCTCGGGAAAGTTTGATAAACAGCTACATCGTACCATTATCACTGGAGTTATGGCCCTTTGATTAACGAAAATTGCTATATTTTGTCTTGTCGTCACTCTAGCGTCTTCATTTTGCATCCTTTCTTTACTAAACTTGGCCAAATTGCTGGCAATAATAATAGCTCGGATAAATTCGGAAACCAGCCAGATCGGACTAATAACACTTTTGGCCCTTGATTTTTCATCTGAATTTTACCAAACCTTGCCGGATTGTTGAAATAAACAAGAGCATCAAAAATTGCATGGCAATCCATAGCCCTCACCGGCCCAGACAAACATGTTCCAGACATTTTCTATGATGGAGGTCAAAGATCAAGGTCAAGGTCACAAGGACCTTATTTTGGTATGCGACATACCGCTATCCCAAGATGTATTCACATACCAAGTTTGGTATCTCTAAGTGTTATAGTATTGAAAATACGGTCCGGACAAGCATTTTCTATGGCAGAGGTCACAGGTCAATGTCACAATGACCCCATTTTGGTACGCGACACACCGCTATCCCAAGATGTATTCACATACCAAGTTTGGTATCTCTAAGTGTTATAGTATTGAAAATAAGGGCCGGACAAGCATTTTCGATGACAAAGGCCACAGGTCAAGGTCACAATGACCTTATTTTGGTACGCGACACATCGCTATTTAAAGATGTAATAACATACCAAGTTTGGTATCTCTATGTGTTACAGTATTGAAAATACGGTCCGGACAAGCATTTTCTATGACAGAGGTCACAGGTCAAGGTCAAGGTCACAGTGACCTTATTTTGGTACGCTACACACCGCTATTCCAAGATGTATCCACATACCAAGTTTGGTATCTCTAAGTGTTATAGTTTTGAAAATACGGTCCGGACAAGCATTTTCTATGACAGAGGTCCCAGGTCAAGGTCACAATGACCTAAATTTGATACGCGACAAACCGCTATCCCAAGATGTATTCACATACCATGTTTGGTATCTCAAGTGTTATAGTATTGAAAAAACGGTCCGGACAAGCATTTCCTATGACAAAGGTCGCAGGTCAAGGTCAAGTTCACATTGACCTTATTTTGGTACGCGACACACCAATATCCCAAGATGTATCCACATACCAAGTTTGGTATCTCAAAGTCTTATAGTATTGAAAATATGGCCCGGACAAGCATTTTCGGAACATTTTTATGACAGAGGTCACAGGTCAATGTCAAGGTCACTGTGACCTTATTTTGGTATGCGACACACCGCTATCCCAAGATGTATTCAAATATCAAATTTGGTATCTCTAAGTGTTATAGTATTAAACTTAAAAATGTGCTTGTGAGCGGTCAAGCAACAAGTCATGATCTCTACTGTACCGTAAAAGTAGCCTTTTTCTATAGATAGCCTATTGGAAATACCGACATTTATACTCAGCGCGGTTGTGAAGAAAAAAATCTTTTGCTTGAAGGTGTGCTTCGATATGGCTCAGGTAAAAATGAATTTCTTATCTTTATTCTATAGTAAAAACTGAATTTCTGATCCATATTATATACTTTATTATTTTATATACTTAACCTGATGATATGTGCATGCACGTTGTCACTTCAGTAAGTTTCACTTTCTGTCATTCTTCCCCTAGGCTACTGCTAAACTTTCACAGGAAATGCAAGGTTACACTAATTTAAAATGCAACGATATAACCAGAATAACTAAATATTTTGTGCTTTTTGTTCGATTTTATGTTCAAGCAAAATAAACAGGAAGTGGCTTGTGTTACGGCAACTATTTTTATTACATTTCTACAAGGATCTGACTACACTCCATTGCAGTTCACGTCAGATTGACATTATGATTAGCCAATTACATTATGATTAGCCAATCAAATTTCAGCCTGCAGAATTGCTCGCTTTAGATTGCTTCACTGCGCATGTCGGGTTTCAGTAAAACGCTGTAGAGCAGTCTACGCTCGGTACTTTGGCTTATAAAACACAAAATAATTGCGATGACAAACATAATACACCAACCATTATTGACTATTTACTCGCGGGTCAACAGTCGAGCTAAGCGGACGAGATGTACTATGCCTTACAATTTAGAGTACTTATGTCGTAATAATTTCGATGGAATATATATTTTCAAAACACACATGGCAGCGCCCATGTTTTTCTTCTTATCTTGATATAAAACATGTCATGTCGTGCATTTCTTTTAATTTATCATGCAATGCACAGCAATAACACACAAGCACTTTATCTTTATTCGGATATAGATCTGTGTTTTATTGTTCAGTTCACTCGAACGTCATCTGATGTCCATATGAAACGCGCGATTTCATTTGTTGAATTTAGTTGATCTTCTCATGAATATTGATTAGATGAAAGGTCTATCTGACTTGACCTGCAAGGAGTGTGGTCAGATCCTATAGCGGAGAGTATCAAAGCGTAATTAGGATATGATTTTAATGACATTGAGTAAAATCACACACTTGATTGCCGTAATTAAGAATAGAACCTACAACAGCATCGAACAATTGTAGAGCTGTTTTCGGGTTTAACTCGTATTTATTAATATTGATGAATAGACGGTTCATAACTTTAAGCGCATTACCTCGTAGTGCTTGTTGGTCTCGAGTAAACGATCCTGTATAGTTAAAATCAACAACAAGAGAATGGTACCGTTATAAGATCAATTTTCAGTAACATTGATTATTCCGCTTTTTCGAAAACCACCACTTTAGTCGTGTGTGTGTGTGTGTGTGTGTGTATTTCTAAGGATTATAGTCCCTCCACCTACGACAGGCGTCCTACCCGACGATTATAGGCACAATGTCTGGACTTTTATATGTGTGTTGTTGCGTGATGTGATGATATGTCTACTTGAAGCAGCGAACTCAATGGTTTCTTTATAGTGCTGCCACATTGGAATACCACGCCGTAGTAGACATGATACCCCCACCCATCCAGTCACATTATTCTGACACTGGTCAATCAGTCGTAGCACTACCTATTATTTGCTCGTCAGGCAAGGGTTACAAGTGACTACTCCATTTTTAATGTCTTTGGTATGACGCGGTCAGGGGACTCGAACCCACGACCTCCCGAATGCAAGGCGGACGCTATAACCACTACACCACAATGCTTCGGTCCACTTTAGTCGTATCAGTATTTACAGTATACAGTATTTATGCGTTGGCTTAATTACACCACCACGCAGAAAGTTATGTGATAAACGCATATTTGATAAAGAGGGGCATTTAAATGTGAAAAGTATACAACATTGTGCTGTGCTTAATCTTATTATTATTTTTTTTTTTTTTTAACATGTAAAATCACCAGTAAGTAGCTATGTAAAGTTGCAAATATGTTTTGTTCATATGTGTACAATCAATCAAATCGTGTTCATTATTGTTTTACACAAAAAAAGAATCCATCATTTTTTTTTTCATTTTAAGAATATTTAGCTTATTTTAAATCTAACATTCCTGTTTATTCCTTTGTCTTTTTAAACACATTTCTTCCATTTTTTAATTTTTTTTTGTGTAGTTTATAGTTTTGTGCTGAAAAGCCTGATATAAAAAGACGCGTAGCACAGGTTGCTATCGGTCTTCTTCTGATGTCTACAGCACCGATGGAGTAGCCGTCTTCTATAAATAGCCTAATTAATCAAGTCTTTCCTTTGAGGTGTGTTTCGATATGGCTCCGGTAAAAATGACTTTTGAAAATATATTATAACGTTGCCTTGTTGTGGGTTTATAGTGGGTACATATTTTTGACCTGACTCAATCATATAAATCATAAATATCTATACAAATGTGTGGGCCCTTTCGAGTACACTTTCACTTTCAGTTCTTCTTTCTCTTTCTCACATGTAACACAAATACAAAGTTAAAATTATAAAAGATGCAATGCTATCACCAGATTACCTAAATATGCATTCCTAGCGGGTTTTGTTAAAGCAAATTTGAAGATACTGAGTTTAGGCAAACAAAAAATTGGTTACAGTTACGGTAACGTAACCATGTATCGGGATACTGAAAGACCACCCCTCATAATGTTTGTCGCGCCTGTGTACGGATCTCGACTTAGCGATTACAAAGTGACATCCGGGTGTATGGATGTCAGTTCGTTTGTTTGTTCCTTCATTAATCCGTGCGTCAAACTTTCTTTTATGATGTGATTAAACTTAAAGAGTTCCAATTGTGTATTTCTAATTGTAACATTTTGAATGAACACCTTGCAAACTCGGTTTAATAGGCAATAATGATTGGCTTTTCGACTTTAGCAAGGCTGCTGGGTCTGCAGGATATTTAGCTCCGTTATAAGTTCTTACCCCCTCTTAATGTATAACCCATTTCTCGCCTATGCACTCGACCGGGTTAGACGTCTATTGTCTACCGGCCTACTGGTGTGAATTGATTTTTTACTTCTATATTTTAAATATCTACGAGTAGGGTTTGGTGTTTGGGATGTATGGTCTACAACAGTCTTATCTACTTTATGTTTGCTCTCTGATTATTATCAGGGAGCAAGCAACTTAGACTGCTTGAAGGGTTCTTTACTGCATGACAGTCGGGTGGTAAATCCACCCCGTCACACAGTATAACCCTATACTTCTTTATTTACCATACCATATGCCCTTTACACTGGACTCTATTTGGGGATAATAGTTTTTATTAGATTTTTTAACTTACTATTGATAGAAGTAAGAGATTTGTTTACGCCAGTATTGGCTATAACTTCTCAATCTTAGTGAGCACTATTCTAGAGTCAACGTATCTACCCATTGTTATCATTTTGACACCTTTGTCCAACTCATAAAATTCTATTTTTATAATCTATTCTTATCGAGAGGCGAGTGTATAGTTTCGGAAGTATTTCTACTATAGAACTAGTTTTGTTTTCAACAAGATTTGTCTACTTAAAGACTCTTCCTTCTAATATAAGAAGAGTTACTTATTAGTTTAGTTATTTAACGCACATTTAATATTTTGTGGACAACATTTACATAGAAAATTCTTATAATTTTAGATAGAACATTATTAGTGATAGAGATTTTCGAAACGGATACACCGTGTTAATACATTGTGTTAACATCGTGTTAATATAGTTAATTTTGATAGAGTGTAGAGTTTAGTCAATATATCTTTAGAAATTTTCAGACTCTTACAATTAGAAGCTTTGTTATCATAGAAGATTTTCGAAACTATACATTACACTATTTGAAAACGTTCTACATACGTTTCAATTCATTTCCGGCTATAGACCTTTCATATTAAAGTTAAACAAGGCGTCTGTGGAACAGTTTAGTTATAAGTTTATATCTATTAAAAGAAGTTAATACAGCTGTTTAGTCATTGTATGCATATATACAATATATCTTTAGAAATTTTCTGATTTTTATAAATAGAAGCTTTGTTATCAACGAAGATCTTTGAAACTATCCATTACATAAATTGGAAACGTTATATATACGTTTCAAATCATTTCCGGCTATAGACCTTTCATATTAAAATTATACAAGGCGTGTGGAACCGTTTAGATAAAAATAAGGACATCAGCTGGTCAAGATACGTTGACATTTAGGGTAGATTGTGAACATTTTTTTAAATATAGATATGCTATTGAGTGCATAGGTTGGACAGATACGCTGACATTTAAAGCGTACACATATAGGCTAGTTGCACTACATTACACTGTACTATATGGTACTGCACTAGCCCTATAAAGTCTTATAGTGTTTTAACAGTGTTATTTCTTTTATAACTTTTTTTTACATCAAATACATTTGACGTGGTACAGTGTGTTGTACATTTACTTTATATTCTGCCGTGGTACAGTGTGTTGTACATTTATATACAATTTAAAACTATAAAACGTGTAAAGCCGCTATAAACATAGCGTGTGATCACTTCAATTACTTAGTCAGAGTATCTCTACTTTGAAAATCACTCTCTATTTTTTGTTTTTTCTAAATTATCTTAATAATAACAAAACAACATGTCAAATAGCTACAAAAAAGTACTGGGCGATGCCCTCTCCGCCAGCGACGACCATCATATTCTTCACAACAATTGGGACCATAAACTTTTATTTAAATCAAAGGAGGGACAAGCAATTACTAAAACAATATCTTTAATTAAACTTTCAGGACTAATATCAACCAACTTTCCAAACAAAATCAAAAGAGTAGTCCCACTAAAATCTGGTGACCTCTTAATAGAAACAACTTCGGCCGAAGCCAAATCCCTCATTCTGAATAATACTCCCCTCTTCTTAGGAGATATAGAAATCTCAATAAGCATCCCTTCATCTAATACTAGAGAAGGAGTCGTCCACCATGTGCCACTTGACACGGACATGGATGAATTAAAAAAGGAATTCGTGGACGAAAACAATAAAACTCCACACTTCATCTCCCTCACCATTTTAAAAAACAAATTCGGATTAAATACAGGGGCAGTAAAGGTCGTCGTCGGTGGGGATACACTCCCAAAAATACTTAAAATATACAAAACTTTTACCTCTTTTGAAGTGGAGGAATTTGTCTCCCCCCCAATTAGATGTTTCCAGTGTCAGGGCTTTGGGCACAAAATAAATAAATGCAAAGGAACTTTATCCTGCGCCAAATGTGCCCAAGCCCACCACACTGGAGACTGCTCCTCCACAAGCTATTGCTGTTCTAACTGTGGAGGACCACACACTACTAGGTATAGGGGATGCTCTGCCTACACAAAAGCTGTAGAAATAACTAAAATTACCCAGACAAAAAAAGTTTCTTGGGCTGTGGCCATTAAAATCCATAAGGATTCAAAACATTTAATACCCCCCTCTATCTCCCGTAAATCTAACGTCTCAACACTCGAACATCACCTCGAAAATAATACTTCTAATGATACATTAAATAACGAGACAACTAAAAAATCAATCTGGGTCACAGAAAAAAGTGATTGGGATGTTGATCCAGAACCCCCAACTTTTAAAACAAAACATTTAGGGATACCTTCACTACTAGATATTCAAACCCGTCCATTTAAAAAAAGTCAAAAAATATTATATCCTCATAAAGTCCCTTTATACAGACAGCCAAGGAAGGTATTGCCAAATAAACGAGCCACAGTCTCAGAATCCCCTCCAGTATTTAGTTCCAGATTCAAATATATCCCTTCACTTCTTGAAATTAAGACCCGTCCGTTTAAAATCCGCTCCGCTGAAACTGTCAATCCACAGATCCCCATCAATATACAGGTGCCCACAGTCCCCCAGTCCCAACTCAAACCCATTAAACAGGAATCTACTATACCTAATTCATTAAATTCCCCTACCACACCCATCTATATGGCCACACCAATAGTAGTTCCAAATGCTCCATGTAACCCTGATAAGGCCACATTAACAACAGGGATTACAACAATTCAAATTAAAACAGAAAGCATGCCAACTTTAAATATAGCTCCCGCAGATAAAATCATCACTTCAGATAATGAGCTAGCAGTCGACACAGAAATGCTCTCTAGCTCTTTTTGGAACAAGAAAATAATTAAATTTACCAGAGGTCAGGATAAGAAGATCTGCCGACTTGGCAAACCTCTCCTCCCCTCCACTCCTCTAAACCAACACCCACTTAATATAGAGGAGATTAAAAAACCCATAGAGATCACCTTTACCAAAAATTCTCCCCCTCATAAGGAAATAAGTGTATTACCTCCCATCTTGTTTACTCCCACAAACGGAGCCATAACCAACTCTCCAGATCCCCTAAACTCTTCAAATCCCCCTTGTATTGCTACTACAAATAAGATTCATGCTACAAATCTCGCAAATCTTAAAAACCCCATTTACATTGATATCTCCACCAGATCTATAGACTGTTCCTTTCAAAAATCATCAGATCCTGTCATGAAAACTGATATAAACAATATACAAACTCCTGAAAACTCTCCAGTTCAGTTTAATCCCCTTTATATTGATATTTCTACAAGGGATAGTGACAGTTCTACCCAAAATTCTCCAGAACATGCAAATAAAACGGCCATAAATAATCAAATAACCCCCATAAACTCTCCGGTGATAGGTCCAAAACAATCCACACCTAACATAGACCCTGCTATTAATTTGGATCTTAAACATCAAATTTCCAACAAATCTAACTGCTCATCCGTCTTCTCACCCAATACCTCTACAACAATTAGTGATAGCAGTATCTTCAATGTAACACAAAATACTTCTATAATATCATCCGGAGAAAGCATAGATTCAGATTGGACGTCGAATTACAGTTTTTTTAACAAATCAATTCTAGACCTGGTGGACTTAAACGAGACCCCTACCCCTAGCATCCCTATAAGAATTACGCCCATATTTTTAGAATCTTCCTCCCAAACTTCCCCATATAAAATAAGTGTATCTGGTTACTCAAAAACCATGATTACAAATATTGATATTTTAACTAAAGTCACAATTAAATTATTAAATGAAAAAACTAGACCCAGCGGCCCTCTGTTAATTTCCCATGTACAAAGAGAAATCTTTAGAGCAATTCAACCATTGACTAAAGATCCCTTACTTCAACAACCCCAACCCCCTACTATTGAACATAAGGCCGTAAAGGACAATAATCATAAGTCTAGCATAGTTATAAACAAATTAAGTAGGAACTCCCGTGTCCTAAAAACACCAAAAAAATTACAAGGAGCTCTAAAGGTAACAAAAACACCTAGAAAATCCACAATATCTTCGATAAGCGCAAAAAAACAGAATACTTCTGTGAAAAATAGGATAAACAAACTGTTGAAATGAATAAGCAAGTAAACATAATATCTTTTAATGCGGGGGGACTAACTCATATAAAGCATGCTGAAATAAAACTGTTCTTAGACCTGAATCCGGAAATTGACATTATATGTCTGCAAGAAACAAAATTTAACAAGAACAATTTTAAAACTATACCGGGATTCAGACATGAATTCAAATTTTTTAATAATAAAAATAACAATGAGTGTGGGGGTCTGGCAGTCTATTTTAAAAATTACATCAATTATGAAAATATAAATATAGAAAATCCTAGGGACGACAATGATAATACTACAATTGAAGTCCAGCTCTTTAAAGTGTTATACAAAGACTACACTTTTATTATATCTAACCTTTATTCAAGAAACTGTGATAGTAGATCATTAAACAAAATTAGTAAGAAAATAAATGAGCTTAATATTAAACATGTCTTAATCACGGGAGATTTTAACGCCCACCACCATGCATGGGGTTCTGAAAACTCAAATAAAAAGGGGAAAGAAATTCTGTCTTGGGTTGACGAGCAGAATTTAATTCTTCTTAACGACGGCTCCCCAACACACATTGATAACAGAACGGGAAACCTGTCAAATATTGATCTATCTTTTTCTACCATCCCCCTCTCTCAAAAAACTCAATGGACAGTCCTAGACGATAATTGGGGGTCTGACCACTTCCCAATCTATATCTCTATACAACTAATAAATGATAAGATTTCACATGAACAATATAATCAAGATAAATACAACTATAATAAAACAGACTGGGACCTTTTCAATATCCTATGTAAAGATTTAAATACAGAAGACTTATTCTCAGAAGATATAAATATATTTAATAATAATTTAACTGATGCGATACTGAATATAGTCCATCAAAGCGTCCCAATTTATAATAAAATGCCAAAAAAGAAAAATGTCCCATGGTGGAATTCGGAATGCAAACAGGCGGTTAAAAAACGCAAATACATGTTGAATAAATTAAAAAAAGACCCGTCTGAAACAAATCTATTTAACTTTAAAAATGCAGAGCTTGACTCTAAAAATATTATATCATCAGCGAAGAAAAGCAATTGGGAAGAATTTATAAATACCTGTTCTTTAAAACAAAGTAATACTAAAACTTTTTGGACAAAGATTAATAAAATACGTGGAAAGTCATCTTCCTCGGTGCCACTGTTAAAAACAAATCTTCAATATGCAACAACGAATAAAGAAAAAGCTAACATGTTGGCCAAGCATTACGCCCAAGTTTCGAGTAAGGACAATCTTCCTAAAATTACAAATGATTTCCAAGATAATTTTGAAACAGATTTTAATAATAAAATTAATAACGACATTCAAGAGGATATAGATCCTACTCTTAATCTCCCCTTTAATATGCTGGAGCTTAGAGATGCAATTAATAGCAGAAAAAATTCCGCCGTGGGACCTGACAAAATTTCTTATCAGCTATTTAAACATATGCCTGAATCCACCTTAAGTATTTGGCTTCTTCTTTATAATAACATCTGGACTTCCAAAATCTATCCGACCTCCTGGAAACTGGCCTGTGTTATCCCGATTAAAAAACCTAACAAGGACTCTAATGACCCTAAATCCTATAGACCCATAAGCTTAACTTCTCATCCTAGTAAATTAATGGAACATATGGTCAAAAATCGATTAGAACACTTCCTAGAAACAAAACACTTATTAAATAAATTTCAATCAGGTTTCAGGAAGGGCCGCAGTACACAAGATCAGTTGGCCAGATTACAACATGATATAATATATGCAAAAAATATTGGACATTCTGTAATTGCTATATTTTTAGATCTACAAGCAGCATTTGACCTTGCTTGGAATATAGGAATTCTTACTAAATTATTTGATTTTGGCATTAGAGGAAATTGCTTCTCCTTCATTAAGGCCTTTCTTCAGGACAGGAAGATACAAGTTAAGGTTGAGGACTCTCTCTCTGATGAAGAATCACTAGAGAGAGGTACTCCCCAAGGTTCCATAATATCCCCCCTTCTTTTTAATATTCTCATTAACGACCTGCCAGATATCGTAAAAGACACTGGCATGGTTGTTAGCCAATTTGCCGATGATAGTAGCACGTGGGTAACAGGGAAAAATTTAAATAAACTACAAACCAAAGCTCAAAAGGGCCTAAATTTAATATGGGAATGGGCAAAAAAATGGGGTTTTAAATTATCACCAAATAAGACGGTGGGAATCATTTTTGGCAATACCCCCCGAGAATCTGTCGACCTTTTTCTAGGTGACACTAAAATTATATTCAGTAAAACAGCCACATTTCTAGGCATGATTTTTGATAGAAGACTAAACTTTACAACACATATACACAATTTAATAGCTAAATGTGAGAAAGATTTAAATTTATTAAGAATGTTAAAAAGAACGGATTTTGGATCAGATAGAAAATCTTTAATTATATTATATAAAACCCTTATTAGACCAAAAATAGATTATGGTTCCCACGTTTACTCATGTGCTTCTTCCTCATTATTACAGCAACTTGATATTATTCAAAACAAAGCTTTAAGGATAGCACTAGGCGCACTTAAATCTACCCCAAAACATATTTTAGAACATGAGGCGGGAGTCCTCCCCCTCCATTTACATAGAGAAGAGCAGATGCTGAGATACTGGTCTAGATCCCAGACTAATAAAATAACTAATCCTGTCAACGACATTATTAAACCTACTTATTGTAAAAATAAGTTCAAAGATAGGCCCAAACCCTTTGGTTCAGTCACATTTAATCTTGTTGAAGAATACAACTTAAAAGATATAAACATCTCAGACTCTAGTAAAAAAGATATTCCACCATGGACTTTACTTACTCCAATAGTGGATATAAACCTTTCGAATATGATTAGTAAACAAGACAACCAACAAGATATTAAATTGGCCTTCAACGAACATATAAATAATAAATATAATTCCCATATCAGCATTTATACAGATGGATCAAAAGACCCAAATACTGGTAGAGTAGCATCTGCTTTTGTCATTCCAACTTTAAATATTACAAAAATTAAAAGAATTACAGATGGATTATCAATATTTACTGCTGAGCTTATTGCGATAAAAAATTCCCTCAAATGGATATTCAAAAACAAACCCCCATATTCAGTTATATTTTCGGACTCTCTATCCAGTCTAACTGCAATAAGGGATAGAACCAGTAAATCAAGGCCGGACCTAATTTCAGATATTTTAATTCAAATTAATGATTGCAACCTCTCAAACCTTTCAGTTACATTGGAGTGGTGTCCGGCCCATGTTCAAATACCTGGAAATGAAAAGGCAGACCTTGCTTGTAAGGCAGGCCTAAATAACACATTAATTGATCAACCTGTCCCATTAGCCCCTTCAGAAATATACTCCATCATCCATAAAATAATTAACATGAAATTAAATCATTATCTAACTGACCAAACAAATAAATATAATACTATTACAAGGCTTAGCAATAATTTTAGAAATCATGATCTTTTTTCAACTAATAAATTAATAAATAAAGATATCACTAGATTGAGAATGGGATACAATCTACTACCAGCAAGTATGGGAAGCCATATAATAAAAGATCTACATAAAGATTGCCCCTCTTGCTCTGTCCCATTCACCACTGAACATTTCCTTCTCGATTGTGATCAGCTAGTTGCAACCCGAAATAATTTTAAATTTAAACTTCAACAATTATCAATTGCATTTAATCTTACAAATATTCTAGATCCTGAAAAACGATATAGACAAATAGTTTTTAGTGCGCTTAGTGACTTCATTAAGGATACACATTTCCAAAAGAAGATATAACCTCTCATGTCTTAGCTAGATATATCATATATACGGATTATGTGTATAACAACAATACCTAATCATGAGTCTTATGTTCCCTTATATTCCGGTTAGTAGTATACAGTATAATCATCTTCAGACTACTAGTTATATGTTCATTTCTTTATATACCCCCTTTTATCCCAATCTATTATATTAACACCTACGGTAAAACCATCAATTAAATGTATTTCACATTTCGCCTGACCTTTCTCACTTCTATATTTTTTAGAATTTGGACTGATATATATTCGGTCCACATTGAATTAATAATCTATCACTGATGGGGAAGAACTTAGACTCATCAGTGGGTACAAACTCTGTATTAAAAATACAGACAGTTTACTACCTCCAATTGGAATAGACCTCATTTTTAACATATTTTTTTCTTCTGTGAAAACGAGCATCGGCTGTTAATCTGTTCCTAATGGATACTTGAGACTGAGGAGTCCCATTGGATCCACGGGATACTCTATCTTTTAATTAACTTTAAACATCGGCATTTTGTAACGGACTAGCGTCCGTCCTGCCCTATTTACAATGTAACAGGTTTTAAACATATTATCTTATGTTGGATTTTAGTATGGTAAATCGTTTTTTACGAACCCATGCTGATTAACGACAGCTGCTCGACTTCTCTGTCTATATAGTAACAATATATTGTAAGTCCCCACCGGTCCCGCTGTGTGATTTTAATACTTATCGGTTTTTATATGATAAGATAATAGAAATTCCTGGCTGTCCGATTTATTTTGTATATATGCTTAGTTCTATGACGACAGCGGGGAAGAAAACATTTTTTAAATCTTGTCTGATGCACACAACGGGATAGGGTGGTAATATTATATACATGTAAATCCTATGTATACTTCTGCCCCGTGCTCTCCCCAGTGTGGCCTCCATGTGGCTTTGGCGGAGGGACACACTCCACTTGACGTGATTACTCTCATAGCGCACGCCTCTGTTGGCTTTGTTTTTTATTGAGAGATCTGGAGTGATGTCCTACAAACAACACTGGGTTATTTTACTTTATTTTATTGTGTTTTAAAAATATATGCTCTCATCTAATATTGTCCATTCCTTCTGGAAGGGAGCACGAGGCAGATAAAACATGGAGTATGTATATATGTAAATATTAAGATAGAATAATTTTTTAAAAAAAAAAATCAATAAATGGTGACGCGCTGGCGTTGGAATATAATATATCCTCAATTTAAATTTAAATTTAGAATAATAAATAGACCAACCAGAGCTTAAATATAAACAACTAAGGGCAGTTAATATACTTTATTATTATTAATCTAATCGCCTTCTGAATTTCACGGCCAATCCTATAGAACTGACACAGTTGTCTACCTGGTTCTTGCCACTATTGAAACAACTATTCCCCTCCAATTTCCCCCCCAATCAATTTTAACCACCTACCGAAAAGCTCGCCAAAAGGCCTAGTGCCATAGGGCGAGCATAAATAAAACCTAAAAACTAACTAACTAATGTATAACCCTGCTCTGATTAGATTACTAGTGGCAGACTCATCTTCTGATGTCTGTGTGGCTCAACTGGCACACAAATAACAACCCCATCTGAGGGGTTGGCCGATTGCACCGCATTGAGCCCGGACTAAACTTCTGAGTATGTTTTTGAATAAATGAATGAATATATGAATGGTGTTAAAAACCTTTTATCAGCTTATGTCATATCGGGTTGGAATGAAGAATGGCGACGAACCAAATATAGCATTAATTAACAGAAAAAAAAGAAAAAGTTTCCTGTATTATCACTTTTCAGTCTTTTAGGGGCGCCGGTTGCACTCACCTTGATCCAGAATATATCGTTAATTAATAGTTTGAATGATGGATGTATGGATGGATGATGGGTGGGTCGGTGGGGCGTGGGTGTGGGGTGTGGATGGGTGAGGTGAGGGGAGGGGAGGTGTTGGATTTAACAACCATTTAACCGCTTATGTCATATATCGGATTTGAATGGGGAATGTTGATGAGCGAAACATGACACTATAAGGGCTGAACATGGATTTGAATATATGTTCTCGATCCTCTCATTTTATTCTGTAATAAGTATATTGCCGAACGTTTTGAGTCATTTAACATAGTTACATACAGTTATACAATGATGAACATATGGAGCAAGACAGACGTATACCGTTTAAAAAACAAGAGGCTCAAGAGGGCCTGTGGACGCTCTACTTGCCAAAATGGCTCTTTCATGAAGGGTTGTCGTCATACAATTCATATCAGTACTTCTATGAAACTAGAATGCCAAGGCCTACATGCCGGGCACTATTATACAGGTCCAGATTTTCTATTTTAGCGACACCAATTTCAATCCCAAAAGATATTAAATTAACGTCATTTACATTGGGGGATGCATGTTGTAGCGGATACAGGACGTGACCTATATTTCGTCGAAAGTATGTAACAGTGAAATTGTGTTAGATGCATATAAGGAACATTCTGGTGAAGTTTGGTGAAAATCCTGCGAGAACGAAGCAAGATATGCATGTCGTTGCAGGAACCGGACGTGACATATTTCGTCGAAAGTAGGTCACAGCGACCGAAATTGTGCCGAAATTGTGTAACACTGACCTTACCTTGAACCCAGTGAACCCAGTCTCAATGCCAACCTTCATTTCCTCATAAGCTACATACTTTCGTCACAATACCTCACTCCAAACAAAAGTTATTGATTGGAAACCATTTGTTCAATTTTTAATAACCGCGACATTGACCTTGACTCCAGTGGCCCCAAATGCAATCCCAACCTTCTCTACATATACGCTACCTACCCTGCAAGATTGAGCGGAAATCATGAGTTTGACTCAAGTTCCCAATATAGCATATTCCATTTGTTTAATCAAGTGCCATAACTCCGGTGTTACTCGTCCGATCTGGCTGTTGTTTTTAGCTCTACTGATCAAAGATCAGCAGAGCTTATGCCGTGGTGCGATATCCGTCGTCCGTCTGTCCGTCCGTAAACTTTTTTTGTTGCGACTACTCCTCCAAAACTACTGGATGGATTTTTACGAAACTTTACAGTAATGTTCCCCTTAAAGACTAGTTGATCCTAGCAAACATTCATGTTGATGTGAAATCCAAGATGGCCACCAAAGCTAAAAATAGATTTTTACAAGTTTGTAGCGACTAATTCTTGAAAATTATAAGTAATATTGATATGGGACTTTTTCTAAAACGATCAGCATGACATGATGTTGGTCCTTGTCGAAAATTATTTTGATTCGACGTTAAACATGGCTGCCGGCGGACATCTTTGTTTACAAATAGTTATATAGTAAACACTTGTAACGACTACTCCTCTGAACCTACTTTACGGATTTTCATGAAACTTCACAGGAATGTTGCTCTTGATGTCTAGTTGGTCCTTGCAAAATATCATGTCGGCTGGAAATTCAAGATGGCCACCAAAGCTAAATATAGATTTAAAAAAACAAGTTTGTAGCGACTACTTCTTGAAAACTGTAAGTGATATTGATATGGGACTTTTTCTGAAATGATCAGTATGACATTATGTTGATCCTTGTCAAAAATCACTTTGATTCTACATTAAACATGGCTGCCAGCGGCCATCTTTGTTTACTTAGAGTTATGTAGTAAAAACTTATAGCGACTACTCCTCTGAAACTACTCGATGGATTTTCATGAAATTTCACTGGAATATTGCTCTTGATATCTAGTTGATCCTAACACAATTTCACGTCGGCTCGAAATTCAAAATGGCCGCCATGGCTAAAAATAGATTTTTTTTTTCTAGCGACTCCTTTTTGAAATTTATAAGTGATATTGTAATGGGACTTTTTGGGACTTGACGGATTTTCATGAAACTTCACAGGAATGCTGATCTAGCTTTCAGAACCTGCCAGTAGAGCTTCAAGGTCATTGACCTCTTGTTTTTTAACTCGTCCGAGCTTTCATTGATATCAACAATCTGGTAAAGTTTGAAAAAGATCGGATGAAAAATGAAGGCCATATCGTGTGAACGAGGCAAAATATAGCACTTTTAACTACATCAAGGGCCATAACTCCAGTAGTTCTGGTCCAAACTGGCTGGTTTCGAATTTCTCCGATCTTTCATTGATGTCAACATTTTGGTAAAGTTTGAAAAAGATCGGAAGTAAAATGAAGGCCCATCATGTTAACGAGGCAAAAGTAACGGACGGAAGAACTACGGACAACACGCCATCCCATGAACTCTGCTGGCATTGGGCCAGTAGAGCTAACAAGCAATACATTTGTGAGAATTAATATTTTGATGAATATTGTGCTTTTTTTAATTCGAAAGTTTTGTAATTGTAAGCTCTGCTGGTAAATACCATACCATGGTGTTGCCTTGTCCATGACGTATTGTCCAATAAGCGCTGTTTGAACATATGTCAACTGGAACATGAAATATATTATCCAGGGCAATCAAGAATCCGAAATGGCGCCCATTATAACATTTGGGTTTGATGGGGCCCGTTATCATACCTTCTATGTTGACTAATGTACTAATGTAATGTTTGGACAAAACAACAACAAAGAAAAAGCAACAACATATAAATAAATTTTTAAGAAAATATTTCCATTAAAGCGATCAATTGCAGTCGTGCTGACTCCTTAATAATTAATGTTCTTCTTTTAAAATAAAGTTTTTTTGAGATTGTATCTCGCGAATCGATATTTTAATTTTTCCCATTTACAATCATTTTCTTCATTTGAGCACTAACATCCCATGTAATTGTTTAAATATTAAAAATGACTCACTCAAAAAGTCTACGTGTATTTTGGTTTTCAGGTTATATTCAGCTGTACATTTCCATCAGACTTCATGCCACTTGTTAATTTCCTTTGCATTGGATGTATGTTTTTTTCCATGTCAGTTGTCTTCATTGTATAAATATATTCTTAATCGCCTGTCTGTCAATTTATCGTGTTTTTTTTCTTCAGATTCCTGACATTGTAGAATTGAATGTTGGTGGACGTTATTTCACAACAACACTTACCACACTTACCAAGGAACCTGGCAGCATGTTGGCCACTATGTTCAGCGGACGACATCAAGTAGCCAAGGATAGGAAAGGTCGCTGTTTTATTGACTGCAATGGTGAACTGTTCGAGTACATTTTAGATTTTCTGAGGTTCGGATCCCTTCCACCATCGATCAAAGCTCTTCAAGTATATGATCAGGCACACTATTTTGGTGTACAGGCATTATTGGATAAGTTAGACCAGTTTGAACAATGTCGGGAAAGAAAGCGTATCATAAAATTCAAAGAAGACCTTAATCTAGAATTTTACGACAAAGTTAAAAATCAAATTCTGCAATGTGTCACAAATCTAACCGCGTTTGAAAGTTTGACATTTCCTATCGCTCCCATGTCAACAATAGATTATACCATAAGTCACCACTTGCACAGTGGTTGTGCTCCGAATGCGCAGGCAACTATAAAAGTGGAAAACGATCTTACGAAAGAGCTGGCTGAGTGTATAGCATACGATTTATCGGAGATGGGATATGAGGTTTTTATTTTGAAGTTAACAGCATTGCTCCTTCTTCAAGTAAAGACTGAAAACAGCAAACGGGTTGGACTAAATTGAATGTAAGCAAGTACGAGAGACATTTGGACGAAATTGTACTGTAACAATGGGTTGAACGTAATTAACATAATAAATAAGAACAAAAATGTCGATGTCAATTTAGCTTTTTCGGATGGTACAACTATTCGGACAGTTAACATCAGGAACATTTGACTATGAGTTCGTACCGTTGAACACGTGGATTCCTTGGACATGATTTAACGGTCCCCTGCTGTCTGGGGTAACGAAGTTAGACTGTACACTGCTTGAATATACTAAGAAATATAAAAAGATCGGACAGGGAAAGTAGCATTCAAGGAGGACAGTCAACCACAAAACACAGAAACAAACACGCAAACAGACAAACAAGAAGGCAAAAGCAATAATAAATGCAAACGACATCACAAACACAAAAAGGGTTGACAATAGGGCTACCGCCTTGGAACGGTCAGTGGCAAAGTAGGCCACTGGGGGTTTAAACCGGTTCTAGGGTGCACCAAACCTCGCACTTACCCTACTGTCATCCCATTAAAAAAGGACAGTGTAAATAAAGAAATCCCCGCCATGATCTAATCTCTAACCAACAAGGCAGCATCAATAGGCAATATAAGTAAAACACAAATATGCTCGTGTAAATATAATACAAAAAAACAATAGCCTAGAAAGACACATTGAAGGTACTCAATGACTTTGCAGAAGCCAGAGCAGTAAGAGAATAAACCATTAAGGGCACGACAAGAAAGATCATGGACAAACATCAAACGCCACAGTGATGAATATATAAACATTGCAATTTCATTATATACATGTTTAGAAAAACTCGTCTGTTGAAATGTTCATAAAAAAGCACGGTTCGTACAGATGCATTATTATGTAAATGGCACATTAATACAAGAAAATAACCGTACGCTTTGGAAAAGAATATACCGATTTGTCGTTTACCTTTGTCGCTGTGACGCCTCTCAATTTACTTGTCTGCTGCGTAATAGAACACACAGTGCAGGTCGATTACCACGGAACGATTGTCAACACAATTTTATACGGATTTAGAGTTTTCATTAAAAACTAAACTTGCATTATTTTCAATTAATAAAAGAAGAGTTACAGTACCGAATTTAATACGATTAAGCCAAAGCAATTTGAATGGCATTGAATGTGTACAACATTCTCTTTCTAATGACAAGTTATTTATTTTGCCAACAGGGCATTAATAATATTATATTAATATGTATATTTTTGTAATTATCTTTGTTGTTTTTATATCAAATTACAACACTCTCTTGGATTAAAAAATATCACTGATCTATCAGACTGGGCTTTCCCAATGTAATGTATACATAGACTTACTGTATTATATATATATCGATGCAGACGTTTGATTCAGATTACAAGGACATTTTCCTCATTGTGAAAATTGGCTTACTACTGCCCTTGTTCTGTTTTAAAAACGGACACGCGCAGTGTAAGTCTCAACATTAAAATATCTCAAACACTTTATCGAACGTACATGGTGCTAAATAATCGGGCATGCACAATTATCGATTCATGATCATGCTACTTTGTTCACAAAACGTAATTTATTCGTTTATAATACAAATATTATATAAAAGGGTTCAATAATACAAAGGCGCGAAAACACGGTCAACTGACCAAATCCGCGCTTTATAGAGTACAAACGTTCATAAGGAATGTGCTGAAACACAAGTCAATGGTGAAATAGTTGACTTTTTTATATTGTTGAGTTCCAGCAGCGAAGGTTGGGAGACCAATTGACTTTCCTTGTTCTGGTGCCCCCCTGCGTGTGTTCTGTACTGAATAGATCTACTGGTGTCTATGCCTCTGAACATTTTGAGAACCGAACAACGCCAGTGCTTTCAGCGCTTTATTACTGAATGTGTTTGTAATGTACCTTTTGAATCACCTTTGCGTTGTAATACTTGTTGGAGTGACTATTTTGTGAATGTTACTCTTCCTGTTGGACTTATAACATTTTCTTTTTTTAATATATTCAATCCATCAGTCCACCTGTCCGTTATGGCTTCCATTCCTAAACGTCAGCAAATATGTTCTTTATAGTTTGTATATATAATACATATGACCCAAGGGGATGCAACAAGGTCTCGATTTTTGGCCCCCCGGGGGGTAATCAGGTAAAAAAACACAAAAAAATGCATATTTTGTCCAAATATGAATGGATTTGATGCCAATTGTGTATGGTCATTTAGAGACTCAAGGCATAATTATGTAAAACAGGTTTTGTCCTCATGCATAAAGGGTCCCTCTGTAGGGGTACAACTTGTGGAATCGGATGAAAAATCACAACAAATTTCATAGCTTGTCCAAATATTAATGGTTACGATTCTTATTTGGTATGGTCATTTAGGGACTCGAGACACAACATAGCAAATGAGGTTAGACCTCCTGCTTTAAGAGGCCCCTCTACAGAGT
This sequence comes from Cyrtodaria siliqua, assembly GCA_037043455.1. Taxonomy (NCBI): domain Eukaryota; kingdom Metazoa; phylum Mollusca; class Bivalvia; order Adapedonta; family Hiatellidae; genus Cyrtodaria; species Cyrtodaria siliqua. The sequence continues at coordinate 155,399 of JAWPHD010005003.1, forward strand.
ACAACTTATGGGAACTTGCAGTAATTTGCTAATACAAAGTGTCGACATTGTGAAGCTAGCTGCTTTAATACCCTTTGGGATTTCAAGTTATTTCTTAGTTAAGGATGTGTAGTTTTCATATTTTGGCTCCATCCGCTGGGGCCCTATCTGATCAAAACACAAAACCAATGTATATCTTGTCCAAATGAGAGTCCATTTTATTCTAATTTGGTATGGTTATTTAGGGAATCGAGGCACACGATATATATTTAACGGATTTTGTCCTCCTGCATAAAGGTGCCCCTCCATAGGTGTACAACTCGGGGTAATTTATATGTTCAACTGCCATTTTTCCCTACAAATAGGAAAATCATATTTTGTTTCCTGGAAATGCACATATTGCAATAAAAGTGAGGTTACATGCGCTGGGCTCCCAGTCGAATTAGCTCTAGCTTATATTTTATTTTATGCAGTTATCCTCTTGGTCATTGAAGAAAGCGTGATAGTCAAAAAACAAACTAGTTCAGTTCTTTGATAATGCCATATCTGACACACTTTCCCATCCCCTACCCGACCCAAACACAGACCCCATACAGCCTGTAGAGCGATAAAGGCCCTCTTGTGTATCATATAGTGCAGTTATGTTTATAATTGAAAATGTACGCTTCAAATATAATTCTCTCCTCCTTTTTTATCTCTACTGGCCGGTAGAGACTATGCCATGGTCTGTTGTCCGTCGTTAACTTTTTGTTATCATCACTCCAACACCTCCATTTTTTCATCCGATCTTTACCATACTTTATCAGATTGTTTATATCAATAAAAGCTCGGAAAAGTTCGAAAATCAAACAGACCAGACCAGTAACACCGGAGTAATGGCCCTTGCATTAAGAAAATTGCTATATTTGTTCTTGTCATCACTCTAGCGCCTTCATTTTGCATCCTATCTTTACCAAACGTTGACATTTTGTTGATATAAATGAAAGCTCGGGCAAGTTTGATAACCAGCTAGATGGTACCAGTATCACTGGATTTATGGCCCTTTAATTAACGAAAATTGCTATATTTTGTCTTGTCATCACTTTAATAGCATTTAAACTTGATCTGAATATATCCTATCCCATATATCACACACCCACACAACCACGTCCACCTGCATTTTAGGCGTAGGTACTACCTGCGCATATTGCCATCATCGTTTTATTTATTTTTTTCAAAATGGCGACACCACATTATAGCTGAACCCCATCTAGCGACAAGTTTGAGATAGTGCTGTTTAAGTACATGTTTCGATTATGTCTGTGTTGTTTTCCCGCAATACTTTGTCGATACAAAGCAGCGTATCATTTAAAATCGTTTTGACCATGGTAACCTTTGGCGAATTTGCCGCAAAAAATCCCTTAGCCTCAAATGAAGTATTGTACGCCAACCAGTTAGTTGCTCGATTCTAATACAATACTAAAATACAAATTTGACATACCGATACAACATTCCGCGGTGGCCGAGATGTTAGCATAGCTGCCATAAGTGCACATTTTGATTTCAATTCACGATATCAATGGTCCAAGCGAAAAAAAAATCTTGCATTTATTTTTAAAATAAATCAATCAATTAAATTAAAGTAGGTCGGTATGGATTTGTTTTAAATCAGTTCAATAATAGGAAGATTGCTCTTTAGTGGATTTGTTCGTATTCAAAGAATGTATGTTAAAACCACTTTCATATAAATAGAGGATATTTGTTGTTTTGGAGTGAATAAAATATTTTATTTCATCGAGAAGTGAGAAAACTTTATATTTTCACGAATGCGAAGCATGAGTGAAAATATAAAAGTTTTCTCACTCCGAGATGAAATACAATATGTTATTCACGACAAAATAACACATTTTCTTTTTATTTTATGATTTTACAAACAATTATTTAAGCAATTTCAGTAACTAAACCGTTTTACACGCTTCTTTCTTAGTCACGATGACTAAACGAAACGTTACATGCGTCACCTTTTTTGAAACCATTAACTCACAGAAAGAAAGTAATTAAATAAACAGTGGATTTAACAGAATAACAGTAGTAATATCTTGTGTTACTGTGCATGCATTTGTGTTGGTTGTACATTAAAAAAGTAGTCCCGGTAGCTACTGTGGAAATAAAACTCTATATTCCACAGTGTGGAATAACACTTTTATTTCACTGATAAAACACAGTATTTCATTGCTTATCATAAAATAAATGAACATATATATCATGAACAAAACGTTTGTATTGTAATAGACTGTTTTGGGTCTGGGAGGGGTATTTGTGTGGAGCTCACCATGTCGAACATTAATCTTGTATATGTTTCCACGTTTCTTAAATTATTCAGGTTTTCTTTTCTCTTTCCGAGGCTGGGGGCTGGCGTGGCTCGGTGAATAGCGCTTTGTACTTTAAGACTTGTACGATAAGTTTAATTAAAAATATATTGTACAGCACATTTTCTTGGTTGTTTGTTATGTGTTAACCATAATCTCTCGATTTTCTTTTGCATTAAACAACTTCCTTTAAATTAAGGTTTATAGTCCCTCCGCCAATTAAACCAATATGATACCCTAATGGTATAGGAACAATACAGTCTGGACTTTCTATGACAGTAATACCAAACAAGTGTATCATAATTTTTCGGCATCGACCTGATGCTGTGCATACTTTTTTCTTATAATGAATTACTAATTAAACCCGAGTACCAAACAATTAAAACCAGACTGTTAATGTATTCCCCATTTACGAATGAGGCAGAGGAGCTAAAATTAACGACGATCGCGGTTAGAAAACGTGCTTCTTCACATAAATGGCATAATTTTATTTCTGTAAAAATATAACGAAACAAATGCAACGCATTCTGCTTCTTTCGCGCCCCGCCAACATGACAAAGGATCTAGACAGTAAATCCTCTTCGACCAACCTACGTCGCTCAGTACTTTCAGTACTTTTATTTTTATTTTGTTATATTGTTTTATGCATCTTAGTCATGGAAGATAAAGAAATAAAAAAAGTTCATACTGCAATATCTGACACAATTACCATCCCCCACCACCATCATCATGGACAACATACACTAATAAGAGCGATACAGGCCCACTTGGGCCTCCTGCTTTTAGCTCTACTGGCCAAAGGCAAGGCGAGCTTATGCGATCACTTTTCGTCCGTTTGTCCGTCTGTCTGTTAGCAATTTTATAAAATCGACATCTCCTCTGAAACCGCTTGAAGGATTTTGATGAAACTTCATCACAATGTTACTTAGGAGGACCCCTCTCAGATTTGTGTTTTTCGCGGCCGCCAGTCATCCAAAATGGCCGTCATGGCTAAAACTATGTCAAATTTAAGGAAATTTCAAACGACATCTCTTCCGAAACCACTTATTCCATTCTACTGAAATATCATAATCATGTTCCTTAGGTTGGCCTCTATCGAGTTTGTGTTTTTCGTTATCGTCAAATAATAAAAATGGCCGCCACGGCGACCCAAAGTTTACATAGAGTTATATAGGAAAAGGTTAAAAATTACATCTTCTCTGAAACCACCTATACTAAAAGATTTTGATGAAACTTAGAAACAATGATATTTCGGATAGTCCCTCTCAGATTTGTGTTTTTCGCGGCCGCCAGTCATCCAAAATGGCCGCCATGGCTATAACTAGGTCAAATTTAAGTAAATTTCAAACGACATCTCCGAAACTACTATTCCATTCTTGTGAAATATCATATACATGTTCCTTGGTTTAGCCTCTATCAAGTTTGTGTTTTTCGTTATTGTCAAATAATCAAAATGGCCGCCACGGCGACCCAAAGTTTACATAGAGTTATATAGGAAAAGGTTAAACATTACATCTTCTCTGAAACCGCCTGAAAGATGTTGATAAAACTTAGAAACAATGATATTTCGGATAGTCTCTCTCAGATTTGTGTTTTTCGCGGCCGCCAGTCATCCAAAATGGCCGCCATGGCTAAAACTATGTCAAATTTAAGTAAATTTCAAACGACATCTCCGACGAAACTACTATTCCATTCTTGTGAAATATCATATACATGTTCCTTGGGTTTGCCTCTATTAAATTTGTGTTTTTCGTTATCGTCGAATAATCAAAATGGCCGCCACGGCGACCCAAAGTTTACATAGAGTTATATAGGAAAAGGTTAAAAATTACATCTTCTCTGAAACCGGTTGAAGGATTTTGATGAAATTTGATCACAATGATCTTTGGGATAGTCCTCCTCAGATTTATGTTTTTCGTGGCCGTCAATCATCCAAAATGACCACCATGGCTAAAATTAGGACAAATTTAAGGAGATTTTAAACGACATCTCCTCCGAAACCACTTAATCCATTCCAGTGAAATATCATATACATGTTCCTTGGGTTGGCCTCTATCAAATTTGTGTTGTTTGTTATCGTCGCATAATCAAAATGGCCGCCACGACGACCCAAAGTTTACATAGAGTTATATAGGAAAAGGTTAAACATTACATCTTCTCTGAAACCGCCTAAAAGATTTTGATGAAACTAAGAAACAATGATATTTCGGATAGTCTCTCTCAGATTTGTGTTTTTCGCGGCCGCCAGTCATCCAAAATGGCCGCCATGGCTAAAACTATGTCAAATTTAAGTAAATTTCAAACGACATCTCCTCCGAAACTACTATTCATTCTTGTGAAATATTATATACATGTTCCTTGGGTTTGCCTCTATTAAGTTTGTGTTTTTCGTTATCGTCGAATAATCAAAATGGCCGCCACGGCGACCCAAAGTTTACATAGAGTTATATAGGAAAAGGTTAAAAATTACATCTTCTCTGAAACCGGTTGAAGGGTTTTAAGGAAATTTGATCACAATGATCTTTGGGATAGTCCTCCTCAGATTTATGTTTTTCGCGGCCGTCAATCAATCAAAATGGCCACCATGGCTAAAATTAGGACAAAGTTAAGGAGATTTTAAACGACATCTCCTCCGAAACCACTTAATCCATTCCAGTGAAATATCATATACATGTTCCTTGGGTTGGCCTCTATCAAATTTGTGTTGTTTGTTATCGTCGCATAATCAAAATGGCCGCCACGACGACCCAAATTTTACATAGAGTTATATAGGGAAAGGGTAAAATTGACATCTTCTCCGAAACCTCTTGAAGGATTTTGTTGAAACTTTATCACAATGATCTTTGGAATAGTCCCTCTCAGATTTGTGTTTTTTTGCGGCTGCCAGTCATCCAAGATGGCCGCCATGGCTAAAACTAGGTTAAATTTAAGGAAATTTCAAATGACATCTCCTCCAAAACCACTTATTTCATTCTTGTGAAATATCATATACATTGTTCTTTGGGTTGGCCTCTATCAAGTTTGTGTTTTTCGTTTTCGTCTAATAATCAAAGTTTACATAGAGTTATATAGGAAAAGGTTAAACATTACATCTTCACTGAAACCTCTTGATGAAACTTAATCACCATAATATTTGGGATAATTCCTCTCAGATGTGTGTGTTTCGCGGCCGCCAGTCATCCAAGATGGACACCATGTCTAAAATTAGGTCAAATTTAAGGAAATTTCAAACAACATCTCCTCCGAAACAACTTATTGCATTCTTGTGAAATATCATAAACATGTTCCTTGGGTTAGCCTCTATCAAGTTTGTGTTTTTCGTTATCGTCGAATAATCAAAATGGCCGCCACGGCGACCCAAAGTTTACATAGAGTTATATAGGAAAAGGTTAAACATTACATCTTCACTGAAACCTCTTGATGAAACTTAATCACCATAATATTTGGGATAGTCCCTCTCAGATGTGTGTGTTTCGCGGCCGCCAGTCATCCAAGATGGACACCATGTCTAAAATTAGGTCAAATTTAAGGAAATTTCAAACAACATCTCCTCCGAAACAACTTATTGCATTCTTGTGAAATATCATAAACATGTTCCTTGGGTTAGCCTCTATCAAGTTTGTGTTTTTCGTTATCGTCGAATAATCAAAATGGCCGCCACGGCGACCCAAAGTTTACATAGAGTTATATAGGAAAAGGTTAACAATGACATCTTCTCTGAAACTGCTTGAAGGATTTTGATGAAACTTAATCACAATGATCTTTGGGATAGTCCCCCTCGGATTTATGTTTTTCGCGGCCGTCAGTCATCCATGATGGCCACTTAGGTCAAATTTAAGGACATTTATCAAACGACATATTACCACTTATTCCATTCTAGTTAAATATCATATGCATGTTCCTGTTGTTGGCCTCTATCAAGTTTGTGTTTTTCGTTGTCGTCAAATATTCAAAATGGCCGTGCACGATAACCCAAAGTTTACATAGAGTTATATATAGGAAACATGTTTCTTGGGTTGGCCTCTGTCATGTTTATGTTTTTGAATCACATCATACAAGTAGAGCGTCTACAGGCCCTCTTGGGCCTCTTGTTTAAAAAATGTAAACTATTTTTTTTTATAAAATAAACAATCAAGTGGAGAGTTGAGCAGTTTAATGTCATAGAAATATACTTGATGGCTATGTAGTTCTACTTATAAGTATAGAAGAATTTAAAGCATTTTATTGAAACAAATGAGGCTAATTTCGTCATCATTTGGAACGTAAGCGAAAGTGGGTCTCGTTTTATGTTTAAGGTACAGTATTGATTTGGATGTCATTGTATGACCCTTCATTTATTTACTGAAGATAACGTAACTTCAAAATGCTATAGTAAACTCAGTAGTGTTCGCTATCTACTGTTTAGATACGAGCATTGCATTTAAAAAAGGCTTAACTCTAAAAAAAAAAGTATTGGGGAAAAAAGTTGAAAATCTTCTGAGAGTGGAATCCGAATATCTCGCGTAAGTTCTATGACACATTCATGTCCAATAGTTCCGACAGTCTGCTTGTAATATCACCTACTTAGGGTCATACACGTCAAGTGGATAGCACGTACGACTATGGGATCAAACACGCCGAGTGGATAGCACGTACGACTCTGGGTCATACACGCCAAGTGGATAGCACGTTCGACTATGGGGTCAAACACGCCAAGTGGATAGCACGTACGACTCTCGGGTCATACACGCCGAGTGGATAGCACGTACGACTCTGGGGTCATACACGCCGGGTGGATAGCTCGTACGACTATGGGGTCATACACGCCGAGTGTACAACACGTACGACTCTGGGGTCATACACGCCGAGTATACAGCACGTACGACTCTGGGGTCATACACGCCGAGTGGAGAGCACGTACGATTCTGGGTTCATACACGCCGAGTGGATAGCACGTACGACTCTGGGGTCATACACGTCGAGTGTACATCATATACGACTCTGGGGTCATACACGCCGAGTGAATAGCACGTACGACTCTGGGATCATACACGCCGAGTGGATAGCACGTAAGACTCTGGGGTCATACGCGCCGAGTGGATAGCACGTACGACTATGTGGCCATACACGCCGAGTGGATAGCACGTACGACTCTGGGGTCATACAAGGCGAGTGGATAGCACGCACGACTATGGGGTCATACACGCCGAGTGTACAGCACGTACGACTCTGGGGTCATACACGCCGAGTGGATAGCACGTACGATATGGGGTCAAACACGCCGAGTGGATAGCACGTACGACTCTGGGGTCATACACGCCGAGTGTACATCAAGTACGACTCTGGGGTCATACACGCCGAGTGTACAGCACGTACGACTCTGGGGTCATACACTCCGAGTGGACATCACGTACGACTCTGGGTTCATACACTCCGAGTGGACAGCAAGTACGACTCTGGGGTCATACACGCCGAGTGTACAGCACGTACGACTCTGGGGTCATACACGACGAGTGGAGAGTACGTATGACTCTCGAGTGGAGAGTACGTATGACTCTGGGGTCATACAAGCCGAGTGTACAGCACCTACGAATTTAAATCCGGAGGTCACGTGCTCGAGTTTCACTGGCACTGAGTTACTACGGTCTGTCCTAGGCAAGACACTTCCCCTCGTCTCGGACATTGGATGGGCACGTAAACGGGTGGTCAGTATTTTCTCCGAGCTCGTTATAGAACTATAGGAATATATTGGATAGTAAGAGTAGGGGAGGGTTCCTGGATTCCTATATATCGTTCACCTCTCTCTATTGGGGGACTCTTACTAACCTAAACAATGTGCTGATGAGCCGTCAAGCAACAATTCATGATCTCTGCTGTACCGTAAAAGTAGCCGCCTTCTATAAATAGCCTATTTGGAAATACCGACAGTTACTGAGTTAGTCAGACGTACAATCAACAGATTAACTTTAGCTTGAAGGTGTGCTTTGATATGGCTCAGGTAAAAAATATAAATTCTTATCTATATTATATACAGTAAAACAATGAATTTTTTATCTAATTTTTTTATCTAATTTATACAGTATACTTTGTGATTGTATAGTGTATATTTTGAACTTGATCGGATGATATGTGCATGCACGTTGTCACTTTCACTTTCAATCCTGCTTCCCCTACTATAAAACGTTCACTGGAAATGCAAGGTTAAACTAATTTAAGATGCAACGATATCACCAGAATATCTAAATATTTTGTGCATTTTCTTCGATTTTATGTTCAAGCAAAATCGATGATTTTAGCCTTTTGGAACACAGGAAGTGGCTTGGATTACGGCAACGTAACTCGTTTATAATTTACGGTCGATCGGTTACTCAAACTTCACATCATGTTTTTACGGAATCACATCTAATCAGAATAACGCTTATAATCTTGTAGACCCCTGCACATTTAAAAATCAATTAGGACTAACCTGTTTGTCCGTGGCTACCCCAATTTTTAACGACTGGTAATTATGTTATGTGTTTTATCAACATGTTGTTCATATAACTCTCAACAGATGTAACAATTTAAACAAAAATAAACATTTTACTACCAATTGGTCAAAGCAAAATACTTGTCACACAACTATTCTAAAATAGATTTAAAATAAGAAAACTTGTTAAGATACAAAAGTGAGTAAGTTAATTAGTAATTTTCGTCAGTTTATATTTTATTATATAGGCCATACGGGCCTATAATTTTACTATTACGTAAAGGTAACTTACCTAAGAGTAGGGCTCCAAACTAGCCATAGTTCAGGATAACGTCTGTGTAGGTCCGTACTGTATGGTTGGTTGTAGTTTTGTGAGAACTACTCATGTGTGTATTGACGTTGACACTTCTGGCCAGTAATATCACGGAATGTCCGTGGTCATATCAGGCTGTGTATAGTAGGTCGTTGCACTGAAGTGGTGTTGTTTGGTAAGACATTTGCTATGGTCCCAGACGTTGTGTAAGGTGTTGTTCTGCTCAACAACAGGCATAAGTACCAGTACAACTACATTTCCATCAGGTTTTTTTTGTGTTTCACGTCATGCGTGTTAGTTTTCTACATAGTTTGCATATGTGCAGTCATTAATATTATTAGAATAGTGCAAAGTAATATATATATATATATATATACGCGAAAAATATAATATATTTAATCATTTCTTAGAATACCGAAGAATTTTGAATCGCAATTTTTTATTTAATTGATATGCAAGCGGTTTTAAAGTCACATTGATACAGAATTAATAAATCGATGCTTGATATAGAACTGAATATTGCAATGTGCCCCTTTAATATGCCCCATTTTATAGTTCCAGATTCCTGACGTTGTAGAACTGAATGTTGGAGGACGATATTTTACAACGACACTCACCACCCTAACCAAGGACCCAGACAGCATGTTGGCCACCATGTTCAGCGGACGACATCAAGTTGTGAAGGACAAGGATGGCCGCTGTTTTATTGACTGCAATGGTGAACTGTTCGAGTATATTTTAGATTTTCTGAGATTCGGATCCCTTCCACCACCGAACAGAGCACTTCAAGTATATGATCAGGCACACTACTTTGGTGTACATACCTTATTGGATAAGTTAGATCAGTTTGAACAATGTCGGAAAAGGAAGTGTATTATGAAATTAAAAGAAGAACTTAATCTAGAATTGTACGGCAAAGTTAAAGATCAAATTCTGCAATGTGTTACAAAGATAACCGCGTTTGAAAATTTGGTTTTTCCTATCGTTTGCTTCTCAGCAAATGATGATTACACACGTCAAGACTCACGAATGTATGATCGTTCTCTGGCTGGATCGAATGTGCAGCCAATTATAAAATTGGAAAACAATCGTACGGAAGAGATGGCTGAGTGTATAGCGTACGATTTATACCACATGGGATACGAGGTTTTTGTTATGAACAAAGGATGGATGTACCTTATTCAAGTAAAGACTGAACGCATCAAAATACGTACCGGGATGGATTGGACTAAAGTGAATGTGGGCAGGTACGAGGAATATTTGGACAAAATTGTACAATGGGTTGAACGTAATAAGCAAATTTAGCTTATTCGGATGGTACAACTATTCGGACGGTTAATATCAGGAACAGTTGACTATCAATTCGAACCGTTGAACACGTGGATACATTGGACATGATTTAATGGTCCCCTGCTGTCTGGGGTAACGAAGTTAGCATGTATGCTTCTTGAATATACTAAAGTTGCATTAGCCCTAATGCAAAGTTAAAGATTTACAAACTTTACAGACTTAAAGTAGTTACTAATATGCAATGAGAACATATTATAATTAGTGATGAATGTATAAACATTACAATTTAATTATCTTTCGTTTAATATGAGAACTTGTTACATGCCGTACAGTGTTTTTATCTCAAATGTGTTCCTGTGGGTCAATTTCCAGCATAGTGATAGAATCAGTGAGTCAGCCAATCAGAATTGTCTAAATGTTTTGGATATTAAAGAGTTATTCTATAAAAAAAAAATGAGCATTTGACTAAACAGAACAGGAAGTTTATCACTGATCTGAACGAATTTTGTTTAAAAAGTGTTTTTGTGATCACTATGCAAAGGAAAATCCCTTCATGAGATCATCGGAAACCCCGTTCTCAAACAACGTTGCAGCTGTGGTAGTGAACATCTTAACTTTGTACGCTATTGACGAGCTCATACGAGCTTATGGGATGACGAGTTGTCCGTCGTCCGTCCGGCCGTTTATCTGTTAACCTTTGCCTCGTTAAGACGATAGGGCCTTCATTTTTCATCCGATCTTTACCAAGCTAATATGAATGACAGCTCGGACAAGTTCAAAAACCAGCCATAGCTAACCAATAACATCGGAGTTATGACCTTTGATTTAGTTAACAATGCTGTAGTTCACCCCGAGAGACAATAACGCCTTCATTTTTTCATTTGCTCTTTATCAAACTTTCCTAGATTACTCTAATATCAATGACAGCTCGGACAAGTTCGAATACCAGTCAAATCGGTACCAGACAAGGTGGAGTTATGGCCCTTGATTTATTTTCAAAAGCTATATCTTGCCTCTTTAAGACGATAGAGCCTTCATTTTTTCCCGATCTTTACCAAACTTTACCAGATTGTTAATATCACTGTTAATACCAATGAAAGCTCAGACAAGTTCGAAAAACAGCCATTTCGGACCAGTAAAACCGGGGTTATGGTAATTGATTTAGTTAAGACAATAGGACCTTCATTTTGCATCTAATATTTACCAAACGTTACCAGATTACTAATATCAATAAAAGCTCGGACAAGTTCGAATACCAGCCAAATGTGACCAGTAGTTATGACGTTTGATTTTGTTAAAACTGCGATATGTTGCCTCTTTAAGACGATAGGAACTTCATTTTACATCTGATCTTTACCAAACTGTGCTTGATTGTTAATTTAATATAAACGAAAAATAGGACAAGTTTGAAAACCAACTAGATCGTATTAGTAATACCCGAGTTACGGCCCTTGATTTTCTTAATATGTTGTATTTAATATATACAATCCATCAGTCCGCCTGTCCGTAATGGCTGCCATTCCTGAACTTCAGCAAATATTTTCTATATATATTGTATATATAATACATATGGGGAATCGGGTGAAAAATCACAACCAATTTCCTATCTTGTCCAAATGTAAATGGTTACGATTCTAATTTAGGGACTGGAGACACAACACATGAAAAGGGTTTTGATCTTCTGCATTAAGGGGTCCCTCTACAGGGGAGCAACTTGTGGGAACTTAGTAATTTGCTAATTCTAAGTTTCGGCCTTGTGAGGATAGCTCCTTGTATATCCTTTGAGGTTCACGTGTGGTGTATTTCTTAGTTAAGGATGTGCAGATGCGCAATAAGTTTTCATATTTATTTTGGCTCCATCCGCTGGGGCCCACTAGGGGGTAATCGCGTCAAAAAAACTTCTTGTTCAAATGTGAGTGCATTTGATTCTTATTTGGTATGGTCATTTAGGGAGTCTCGGGGCACACCATATATATATATATATATATATACACCATATATATATATATATATATATATGGTGTGCCTATTACCTGAAACTACTGGATGGATTTTCATGAAACTTTACAGGAATGTTGCCCATGATGACTAGTTGATCATAGCAAAAGTTCACGTTATTGTGAAATCCAAGATGGCCGCCAAAGCTAAAAATAGATTTTTAAAAAACAAGTTTGTAGCGACTACTTCTTAAAAATAATAAGTGATATTGATATGGGACTTTTTCTTAAATGATGAGCATGACATGATGTTGATCCTTGATGAAAATCATTTTGATTTGACATTAAACATGGCCGCCAGCGGCCATCTTTGTTTACATAGAGATATTTAATGAAAACTTGTAGCGACTACTCCTCTGAAACTCAATGACGGATTTTCATGAAACTTCACAGGAATGTTGCTCTTGATGTCTAATTGATCCTAGCAAAATTTCAGGTCAGCCGGATTTTTAAAATGGTCACCACGGCTAAAAATATATTTTAAAATAGATATGTGACTTTTTCTTAAATGATCAGCATGACATGATGTTGATCATTGTCGAAAATTATTTTGACTCGACATTAAACATGGCCGCCAGCGGCCATCTTTGTTTACATAGAGTTATATAGTAAAAGCGTGTAGCGACTACTCCTCTGAAACTACTTTAAGGATTTTTATGAAACTTTACAGAAATGTTGCCCATGCTGTCTAGTTGATCCTAGCAAAAATTCACGTTTATGTGAACTCCAAGATGGCCGTCTTTAACAAAGATGACCGCTGGCAGCCATCTTTAACGTCGATTCAAAACGATTTTTGACAAGGACCAACATCATGTCATGCTGATCATTTTAAAAATAGATTAAAAAAACAAGTTTGTAGCGACTCCTTCTTGAAACTTAAAGTGATATTGATATGGCACTTTTCTAAAATGATCAGCATGACATGATGTTGGTCCTTGTTAAAAATCGTTTTGATTCGACGTTTAAGATGGCTGCCAGCGGTCACCTTCGTTTACATAGAGTTATATAGTAAAAAGTTGTAGCGACTACATCTCTGAAACTACTTGACAGATTTTCATGAAGCTTCACAGAAATATTGCTCTTGATGTCTAGTTGATCTTAGTAAAATTTTAGTTCAGCCGGAAATTCAAGATGCTAAAAATAGATTTAAAAAGAACAAGTTTGTAGCAACTCCTTGTTGAAAACTATAAGTGATATTGATATGGGACTTGATCTTAAATGATCAGCATGACATGATGTTGGTCCTTGTTAAAAATCACTTTGATTTGACGTTTAACGTGGCTGCCAGCGGTCATCTTTGTTTACATAGAGTCACATAGTAAAAACTTGTAGCGACTCCTCCTCTGAAACTACATGACAGATGTTCATGAAACTTCACCGGAATGCTGATCAAAACCTACCAATAGAGCTTCAAGGTCACTGACTTCTTGTTTTATTTGTTTTTCTCATAAGAAACCTTGGTTAATGGGTTCAATTTATTTATTTATTTTTTGATTTCTTTTGTTTTTCTAATTATTATTATTTTATTTTTTATAGTTTTTTTAATTTTTTTATGTTTCTTTTTTCTCGTAAAAAACCTTGGTTCATTTTCTTTAATTGAGCCCTTGTTGGATCAGTTTTACATAGAGTTATAGGGAAGAACTTAAAAAAACTTCTTCTTTGAAACTACAAGAGATAAAGGTTTAATATTTTTTATTTATTATCAGCTTATGGATCCTCTACCAATTTTGTTCAAATGTAGACCCTGAGGTCAAATTTGTCCCCGCCACGGGAGTCACACTTTTACATAGACTTATATAGGGAAAAACTTAAAAAATCTTCTTCTCTGAAACTACAAAAGCTAAAGGTTTAATATTTTGTATTTATTATCAGTTTATGTTCCTCTACCAAGTTTGTTCGAATGGTGACCCTGGGGTCTAATTTGGACCCGCCCTAGGGGTCAGTTTTACATATACTTATATATAGTGAAAAACTTTAAAAATCTTCTTTACTGAAATTACAATAGTCAAAGGTTTAATATTTTGTATTTACACTCAGTTGATGGTCCTCTACCAAGTTTGTTTGAATGGTAACCCTGGGTCAAGTCAAATTTGGCCCCACCCCAGAGGGCACATGTTTTACATAGACTTGTATAGAGAAAACCTAAAGATTCTTCTTCTCTGAAACTAAAAGAGTCTAAGTTGAATATTTTGTATTTACCATAAGCTTATGGTCCTCTACCGAGTTTGTTCAAATCGTGACCCTGGAGTCAAACTTGGTCCTGTCCTCGGGGTCACAAATATATCTTTAGGCTGTAACAATACATACTTTTAGATGTCGGTTCATTAACACAACAATTGCATACAATTATCATTACACAAACATATCATTATCAGGTAAATATATGCGAGTCACTCTCTAATTATGATGTGTAGCAATGTGTATTCTACAACGCCTGGCGCCATGTATACGCATCGGCATATATACAAAAAGTATGTATAAAAATCGAACAGGAAATGTAGCTTTCACAGAACACAGTAAACCGCAAAACACGTTAACAAATGCACCTAATATACAACGTTATCAATTTAATATTGTATTACAATTAATGAGTTATACGCATCGGCATATATACATGTATATCATCTCACCGTTAACTAATGCACTTAATATACAACGTTATCAATTTAATATTGTATTTCAATTAATGATTGACTGCAATAATTGTATCTAATAAAGCTAACTTCAGACTCATATGCTAGTAATATCAAGTCAATGTTTGAGAAACATATAAAAGCTGACTGGATGTAGCAACATCACGAAACAAAATGGCGACGCCCATTAAATACAAATGTACAATAAAATTTCATAAAATAGATATATTGACCACATATTGCCTGTGAATTTCACCCTTTCAAACGACTGCTCCAATCAAAGCAACTTTCAACATTCCCGGCCACGTCTGGAAAACAATGCACTGTATAACCCAATGTTCCGCCCAGACCATCATTTCCCACATTCATTCCGTGACACACGTGGCAACAGATGCAATTTTCATATCTACACGAAAGGACCCTTAAACAATTTTGCCCTTTAGAGAGATAGATTGTAAAATACCTATAATTTTACATGCATTAACGCACATATAAACTTCTTGAACGGCCCTGCCGTAGCTCCAACAAAAACGCTATGAAAATGCTCGCTTTCACGTGGTATATGAATATATCATGCAACTGGCAAATTTGTTTCAACTGAACAATGGATTAGCATGTGACTGACAGATGTCGTCAAGTCCTTACAAGAGCTATGTACGACCAATGCGCTATATCCGAGATTCTTTTGTGACAGTTTGTATAATGTTTTACGTCATTTTCAACACATGTCAGCTTATATATGACGGTCGATTTTGTTTTGTGGTGGAGGCAGACCACCTACTTTTCCTGGGTAGAACCAGTACTGTACACATCCCGCCATAAACTTGTGTTTTTAAAGGGAGGTATTTTTAAGAAAATGTTCTGAATTGATATAAAAATGGATGTATACCATGGATAACCTCCACCAATTTGTGATTGCATTAAACATGGTTAGGAACGTCATTTTAACATAGTTCAAACCTTGAAAATGTATGAAATCAGAGGGAATAAAACGTTTAACCATTTTAATCAATTAACACGCATTATATAAGAAGAAGGTAAAGATAACCGAAAAAACCCGAATACATGTATCCTTTCATTCAAGCAAATTACATGTGAATACAGGTTTTTATAGTCTATATATATAAAACGATACGAAATAATATATATAAACGTGTGACCTCTATGTAATAAATGTGTTGCTATAAAGGGAGATACTAATATACACTTTTAAGTTTTTAATTAAAACGATTGAGCTAACATTAAATCATAATTCACGGAAATGTTACAAAACAAATTCCACATCAATTTTGTGTATGTCACCTTTGTAGCATGGTGGACACGTATGGATCTCCTTGTACGTCTTTTGTTGTTGTCGTCGTCCTTCCGTCCGTCCTTAACGCGTTAACCTGCAACATGAACCTGGCCATAACTTGATAATTATTATTTAACATTTGTTCATGAAACTTCATAAACATCTTCATCTCACCCAAGGAAAGTCGTTACGCATGTATAATAACTTTGACTTTCATTTAAGCAAAGTAATGCTCCTTTTCATAAAACTTTAACCTGCAGCCTGAACTAGATCTATCTCATAACTTTAAGGAATATGTCCCCTTGAACAATAGAAAAGATTCAAAGTTGGATATCTCAAAAGCCTTTACCTATGAAACTTTAGTACCTCATCTCATAAAATGAGTAAGACATATAAAAAATATCATAACACTAATATTAAGAGGTTTTAATAGGGCACTTTATAGTGAATCCCACTGGAATTAAAACAAATACATGTAACTTTACAATAAAGCTTACAATATGTTACCTTGATATCCTTATCTTGTTAGTGCTATCAAGAAAAATCTCAAATAATCCTGATAAAGTGTTTTTTTAAAGAAACAAAATCAATGTTCATAATCAATACACACATGAAATGCATGCACATGTTGTTTACATACCTGGTCATGGTATTTGATTGGACACTACCTGCACAAATGCTATTTATAAATTTTGCTACTCACAATATTCAATTTCAAGACAGGTGATTAAGCAGAAATTGTATAAAACGACTGTATACATATTGTTTACTGTTTAATGGATGGCGCACCTAGACAAGGATATCAAAGTAATATATTGCATGTTATATATAAGAAATAGTATGATATTGATGAGTAATAATTCCTGCTAGGTGAACTGTATTTAAAAACATATTGAATAAGATTTGTATTAGTATTTTAGCTTTTATATAATTATGTGATATAATGTAAGTTTCGTGTACAATATACAGTACAGTCGTGTTTTTAGCTATCCTTATTTTTTAACTTCGATATTTGTTGAGAGTACATACACCTTAAATAAGCACCTGGCAGGCGACAAAAAGGTTCTGCGGAACAGCCTTCTATTTATTTATTTAACATACGCAAAAGCCAATGTGATTATCAGCCCTTGATTCCATCATTGAATTATATACAATTGTTAAATTCACCATCACACTGAATATGTGTGTAGCCAAACCTGTAAAAAGTATACCATTGTTAAAGAAGATTTTCTCTACATGCCATGTGCCTTCAATACAAACATAATACACATGAAAAGCGTTCACTTCAATTGAAACATGTGGTATGATGAAACATTCAGATCAACAGTTCATTTGGTCGGATTCATATACTGTTACTTCGTTTGGACCGTTTGTGTTAAAATATAGACATGCCTAATGATCAATTGGTTTTGGTTTGCAATGCTTCTATGCAAAATAGTCAATCAGTTGTGTTCAACACATCCACAAATATAGTTGCCGGTTATAAATATTTTGACAGAGACAGTC